>JARFXV010000194.1:1800000-1987500 GCA_031761425.1 Cosmopolites sordidus | reverse complement strand
GACCGCCATAACGTTTTCCATTTTGCCATTAGCATGAAGAGGTTGCCCAAGGCGCCGTTTCGCATAAAGAACATAAAAATGTGGGTCAAATAAAAGTTTAGATGCAGCGAACAACACGTTGTTCAAAGAGCCCATAAAATATCCAACACTTGTTTACTTTCAATATTGCCTCTCCTCGGATATTTTAAATTTACTCCACTTGAGAAACTTTATTAAACCACAGTGGTATTGTTGCCGTACTTAAAATATTGAAAATATTGCACCGAGAAATTTTCTTGTTCTCTATTTGAATGAATAAAAAATAACGGACAAAGTATGTGCCTATACGATGGTCGTTGGACAAGTACTCTGACTTACACCAGGTGAAAAAATACTAGGATTGCTGAAACACAGGGATATAATAATAAACATGATACAAGAAACTCTCAAAAAGAGTAGAGATATCTTTGAACTACTAATAGTGGCGGTTGGTCCATAAGGGCACGTGGGCACGTGCCCTACTTAAAGAATGAAAAAATGAAGTTGAAAAAATAATTTAAGATTTTATATTAATTTATTCTCTGTTCTGTCTATGATCACGCTTCTTGCGACTTCTATAGTCTAACATCCATAATGTCATTCGCGGTAACGAAATAGGTCGTGGGTTGCCGAAGCGCACCGATTAAAGAACACGTGCTTTGGGCACAAACAAGTTTGTGCCGTTACTGTTTTCTTTACTGTCGCGTGCGAAAAACAAAAACAGCAATGCATCGCTTTGCTAGTAACTCAGAGATGAAATGGATTTATAACGTCTTGGGCGCTGCCCCATTCTCAATAGTTAGGTGTTTTTCACCATCGCGCTTTTGGACTTTCCGAGTGGTTGCAAAGTGAATGTTTTGAATTATTACAATAGTGAAGATGGATTCAGTGCAATATATCAATAGAAATAATGTCACATTAACTGAGGACCCAATCTTGGACGGCCGACACCGATTCTGCAAGTTAATATTACGCAAAAACGAACATACAAACCCACAGTCAATAAAACCGTGTATGAGAAGTATTCGTGGTTATGTGGACGCAAGACAACAAATAAATTTTTTTGTTTTCCCTGCATTTTGGCACAAGTCGGAAAACCAGTGAATGTGGGCTATTTTGATCTTGACTCAACTAAACACAGGGTTAATGATTAGAAACCACAATAATTAAAAATTAGTATGTTGGGGAAGACAGACATTCGTTCTCAACTCAGTAGTGCACATCGGGACTCTATTAAAAAGCACAATAAAACTATTGATAGCAATCGTTGCATATTGTCTAAGTTAATTGACGGTATAAAATTCTGTGGGGCATTTGAGCTTGCCTAACGTGGACACGTCGAAACCTATACTTCAGAAAATCCTGGCATTTTCAGAGGGCTAAATAATTTAATTCTAAGCATCTCCAAACAAATTCAGAATGAATTACTGGATTCAATGTCGCATGTTGGTCGTGATTTGGTCGGTCGTGATTGTGGTTGGTCGTGAATATATTGCCATACAGATTGATGAAACAACAACCGTTTTTTATAATCAGATATGTTAAAAATGGAGAAATTTGCGATAGATTAGGAGCTTTTTAATAATAAAAATCACACAGCAGATGGAATTGCAGAGGAAATTCTGACGGTGCTAAGTTAGGAATACACAAAGAAAAACCTAAGAGACTCATAGCCCAAAATTATAATGGTGTTTCTGTGATCAGAGGTACAGTCGGAGGAGTACAAGCCAAAATTAAAAATATTTATAAGAATGCCAACCAATTAAATCTAATAATTGAAAGGTGTTGTACAACAGAAAAAGATGTAAAGATGTTTTTTGCAAATCTGTTTGCATTTCCCACTTTCATTTCTCGATCATTCAAAAGGACAACTGTTCTGGCCAGCGTCGTGAAAAAGCATCTACCCCGTGCGGCCCCTACCAGATGGAATTTTACGTCTAAATGTGTGAATACTATTTAATCAAGCTCAGGGGTTAATAAATTATTTGGTGGATGATAATTTTAATTTTATTTAACTGAGGTAGCCGATACTTGATGGAAATTAATTTTAAATAAAAAAACCAAGATTAATATCTAAATTTCCACTATATTTAAAACTTGTTAAACTAACATTACTTGGGAATACTTGATAAAACTTGTTAAACTAAATTAAACTAACAGTAAGAAAAGCAGTTACTACCTAAACTGATCTAATAAAACCATAAATGATGATAGTGGAAGTTCCGCGTCTCAATGTCTAGATAATTTTGCAATTTATCATAAGCCATCTCACACAAATTTAGTTATACATAACAAGTCTTGTCATCCTTATTCTCAAAAAATGGCAGCATTTAATTCATTCATACACAGGTTAATAAATACCCCAATTTCAATAGATAACTATAACAAAGAATTGAATGTTATCAAACAGATCGCAGTGAATAATGGTTATGACCCAAACATTACAAATAAAATAATTAATAAAAAATGTTATAATAATACCATTAATTTAATATATCCTATCAATAAAGTCAAGAACACCGCATACAAAACAATTACATATACAGGAAAAGTCACCACATTAATTTCTAAACATTTGTCAAAAACAAGCGATATAAATATTGCATTCAGAACAAACCATAGTCTTGGTCGCTTAATAAAAAACAATAAAAGTCAAACAAATAAACTTCATAAATCAGTAGTTTATATAATTGATTGCGGTTCTTGTTTAAAAGTCTATGTTGCACAAACAGGAAGATCCTTTTCCACCAGGCTTAATGAACATAAAAGAAGTTATATTAAAGAACAGAATAATTCTCATTATGCCAATCACTTAATGTTAGAAAATCACACTTTCAACTGGTCAGTCAGTTAATAACTACCTTGGATGAATAACTTATAATACTTTATGTTTTACATTAAAAGTCACCTTACTTTTTCACCATGGTAGTATTTAAACAACATCAATTAAAATGTATTCTTTTTTTTGCAGATTCTTCATCTCCTCGATCAGCGCGTAGTTCCGACGGTGGAAATCCCGACGATTTGTTAGCCCTACTGCCATCCCCATCCAATTACCCTAAGCCCTCGTCCGTAATCCGACGATTACGTCAAGAAAACGAAAGGTATATACTTCACCCCGTATATATTTCTCGATGGATTTAAGGCATTAACGAATCAATTTCGTTATTTATTCCCAATTCAATTGAAAGGTTTCTCTGGTATTTTATTTTTATGCGATTCTTTTAACGTTCAGGTTACAAGCCGAGGTTACTCGTTTGCGAAGATTGGTCGTGTCGGGCGCCACTGGGGTTTTGAACGATCGAAAACCACCAACTGATGATGGTACGATGGATTCAACGAGTCACGATCTTGAAATGGAACTACAATTGGCCAAAGAAGCATTAACAAGTAAGTTAATGGAAGTGAATATATATATATATATATATATATATATATATATATATATATATATATATATATATACATATATATCACATCTAATATTTTCACAGATGGTAGATAATGTTTCTAAATCATTCCGGGTGTCGATCCGTTGATCCTGTGAAGAGTCACGACGTTTCGCCAAAATCGCATTTGGTATTTACAAGTGTTGTCCGGCTCAACTGAAGAGTCCAACTGACGTGCACGGGTCGTTGTGTTCGGTTTTATAGCCGGCCGGCCACAAAAGCGACTGCGCAGATTATATCGGGGTGGTTCGGGAGCATTTGCGGCGCTCGGCAACGCTGTTGGGCGTCCGTTTATAGATTTTTCTACCCCGCGGCTATGTTGCCACGTTTTTTCTTTTTTCAGAAGATATTTCCATACTTTTGGAATGTTGCGAGCGTCGTTTCGCGTATTCAGCTCACATCTTTCTTCTATTTCAAGGGCTTCTCTGATTGTTCGGACCTTGTAGTTTTCAATATTCGCTATTTCTTTGGCTCTTTCAAAATTGATTTTATGTCCTATATGTAGATGGTGTTGGAACAGAGCGGAAGTGGTTTGGTTGTTTTTTAAGTCGTTTTTATGTTCACGAATTCTGGCCGATATTCGTCTGTTTGTTTGTCCTATGTATGCTCTGTTGCAGTCGGAACAAGATATACTATACATCCCATGATTTTCCAGTCTAACTTTGTCCTTGGAGTTTTTTAGGATATTTGCAACAGTTTTGTGTGCCTTGTAGGCTGTTCTGATCCTATGTTTCCTTAGTAGTCTGCCTATCCTATCTGTGATTCCTTTTACGTATGGTAGCAGGACCTTTGGTGTATTTGGTTCATAATCCTCTATTGTTCTTCGTGTTTGTGTTTCTTGACGGCGAATGGCCTTCCTGATACAATTTTCTGAATATCCATTTTGTCTAAGGGCTGTGGAAATTTTTGGTAGTTCCTCACTTCGTGTATCCGGTAGTGTCAGTCGGAAGGATCTGGAAATCAAGGTGTTCGTTACTCCTTGAATTTGAGAAGGGTGATGATGGGATTTAGCGTTGAGGTATCGATCGGTGTGAGTTGGTTTCCTATACCCGTGCACGTCAGTTGGACCCTTCAGTCGAAGCGGACAACACTTAAAAATGCCAAATGCGATTTTGGCGAAACGTTGTGACTCTTCACAGGATCAACGGATCGACACCCGGAATGATTTAGAAACATATATATATATATATATATATATATATATATATATATATATATATATATATATATATATATATATATATATATATATACATATATATATATATATATATATATATATATATATATATATATATATATATATATATGTATGTATATGTATATATGTATATGCATATGTATATGTATCATTCTTTCCACAATCTTGGATGTAGGTAAGGCATCTTTTGAGCAATGCATCGCGTAGTTTCGACTGCTGCGAACATTCACCGTAAGATGGCGCGAGTTGCATTGAGATCGCGACCCGCCATCAACATGGCTAGTTGATTTGGTCTTACTCTGTTAATTTTTATTCAGTTGTCTACTTGGGTTAGATTCGAGCCCAGCTAATGATGACTGTGAGGCCAGAAACCGGTCTTGGGAGGTACTTATCTCGACGCGGTGATGACGGATGATTTGAAACGAACAGAAGTACGTGGAAGTACGGATGAATGTTTCACACAGGATGAAACGTTTCTAAATCATTCCGGGTGTCGATCCGTTGATGCTGTGAAGAGTCACGACGTTTCGCCAAAATCGCATTTGGCATTTTCAAGTGTTGTCCGCTTCGAAGCTTTGGACTGAAGATTCCAGGTTGGATCGACACCCGGAATGATTTAGAAACATTATCTACCATCCGTGGGAATATCAGTCGGATATATCAGAAAAACAGTCGGAGTTTTCCCGCTCATAAATGGACCAACTATAATGGCAGAAGATTAGTTGAACTATGTTCGCAGTTTAATCTAAAAATAGTGTCAACCCATTTTAAAAAGAAAATAACAAAACAAAACACTTGGAGATGCTCATACCCGTATATGGGTGGATTTCAAATTGACCATGTTGCCATTTCGTAACCCTATTTATAAACAGATTTTGAATATTCAAGTTAAGAAAGGAGCCAACATAGACACGGATCACTACTTGACTAGAATCAAACTTAGCTTAAAACCTCGACATTTTATCCAAAAGAGACTATTAATCCCAAAGTTCGACCCTACAAAAATAAAATCTACCCTAATAGAAGAGCTTGATAAACAACCAGCACAGAACTGGCAAGAACTGAAACAAAAAATTATTAAAACAGCCCTAGAGTCGGTCCCTTTACAAAAACGTAGAAAACATCCGTGGTGGAATAAAGTTTGCGAGCAAGCAGTATTAATCCGAAATAAAGCATTCAAAGAGTGAAGCAGTCAAAAAATAGAAATAAACTATAACACCCTTTTGGAAGTAAGAAAAGAACCACCGAAGCTAATTAGACAAACTAAACGAAAATATGAGAACAATCAACTTAATGAAATAGAAAAAGATTAAAAAAAATGACACCTGAAATTTTTACAAAACATTTAAAACTAAATTAACAGGCTATCAACCCCAAAGTCTTTGCTTCCGAAAAGAAAACAGAGAATTAGCTGTAAATAACTAAGAAAACTTGCCAAATATTTCAAACAACTGCTAACTCTCCTGAGCCAAAATTCTACAAGAAGTTTGGCGAACCGAACTAATTCCGGAAGATAGGAAAGATGCTCTAATCGATCCACTACATAAGAAAGGATATAGAACGGATGTAAACAACTACAGATAAATATATATTCTCCCAGTTTGTTACAAAATTCTATCTCAATGTCTACTAGACAGAGCACAGGAACAGTTAGAATCTAAAATTGGTGAATATTAAGCAGATTTTCGACCGGGCAGATCCTGAATCTAAAATTAATCCTAAGACATCAAAAACAATACAATAAAAATCTCGTCAGTACATTTATGGATTTCAAAAAAAGGAAATGATTCTCTTAACCGCGAATGTTTATTCCAAATCTTTTAATCGTTCAGTCTAAAGAACAAGGACTAGATCTAAAAACGCTGGCAATTATTAAAGCAACACTAACTAACACAAGGTCAAAAGTTAAATTCGTGGGTGACATCTCAGAGCCCTTCGAAATTAAAACTTTAGTGAGACAATGGGATGGACTCTCACCATTCTTATTTAACTGTGTTCTAGAAAAAGTAATACAGGAGTAAACAGATCGGCCCTGAATATTGACTAGCCCATTAAACTGGGGAGAACCAACATCAAAATAGATTGACTGGCGTTTGCTGATGATCTGGCAACTTAAGAGGACTTTTTAAGGACTTAAGAGGAAGTTTTACGGATACATAAAACGGATGAATCCTAGGCTAACTAGAGAAATAGTTGAATTTTATGAAAATAGGAGCAGAGCTAAAATAGAAACAATTAAATGGATTGCTGCAATTAAAGAGGACCTAAGATCATCAAATATTACACAAAGTGAAATTCAAGATAGAAACTGTTTCAAATACAGGGTTAACGTTTGGGAGGTTGGCCAGAGAGAAAAATGTAGGAAAACCGGAACAACTTGGTCTGACGAAAGGAAAAAAGCTCAGCTCTGACGAGATCACACTCGTCATTTTCAAGCGTTCAAGATGCAGATTCGAGCAAGACTTTAGTGGGTCATACAAAAGTTGAGATATTTGCTGAAGTTTGAGATCAGAGTGCTTTCTTTTCGCAAAAATGTTTTTTTCCAAAGTAGGTTCCTTCCTTCCTTCCATTTAGGTTAACTGGAGGGTACATCTCTTGCTTTAGCATAAACGTTACTTGTATTGATTTGTTTTCATGTTCTCCCATTTTTCTCCTTCTTTAACCATATTTTATTTATCTGGCAGATTTACTATTGCAGTTCTTGAATTGTGGTGAATAGTAATTATTAATTTCTACTCGCTTCCGCGGTACATATACTAAAATTGGAACGATACAGAGAAGATTGGCATGGCCCCTGCGTAAAGATGACAAGCAAAATCGTGAAGCGTTCCACATTTTTAGATCATATACACTGACGGTTCCAGATCCTCCGCGGGTGTCGGATGCGCGTTCTTGCTTGCAAACGCGCACTTTAGCTTGTTGTTCCGTATTACCTTCAGAGCTACTGGCCATTAGAGAGGCATTGAAATACATCTCATCATCCTCCTTGTTAAGATGGCTGATATGTTCTGATTCTTTGACCGCACTCAGATGCCTGGATAATTCTCTTCACAATCTCCCACTGGTCACTTACTGTCTGACCTTGATGCGTGAAATGTTGTCGCGTTCTGTTATTATAAACTTTATGTGGGTTCCAAGTCATGTGGGTATCCGTGGAAATGAAGAGCCACCGACGGGTTCCCCATGTTCAATATATTCACACCTATAGTCACATATAAAATACGGAATATTATACAGACTGAATGGGAAACTCACGGAATAAGCGGAAACAAACTCTGGTCTTTTAAGAGTGTATTTTTTACATACTCCTTTCCCACTTTCTCCAAAAGATCTGAGCTTATAGCATGGAATTGACTAAGAGTCGGACACTGCAGACTCACCCACGGCTATCTAATAGACAACAGTGCCCCCCTATGTGTGTCCCATGCGGTGCTCCTCTTACGGTGCGTCATGTCCTAGTGGAGTGTGGCGAGCTGGATCGCCTCAGGATCTCCTGCGGTTTGGGAGGCGATCTAGCTCAGGTATTAACAGAAGCAAATATCGAAAATGTTTTAAATTTCCTCAGATTAGCAAACCTGTATCATAGAATCTAGTCAAATTCTAGTCAGTTCTTTCTAGTCTAATTGTCAGTCATATTTACTTGTTATACGTCTTGTAATCTGTTTCATAAAGTCAATCTTTATTCGTTGATTCTGCTACCTAATTTCATATCTATTCATGTACTTCATGTTTATATTTATACATCATTTTCAATATACCAATGTGTACGTTTTAATAATCGGCCCGATCCTCTCATTTATCTTTTCCTATGTATGTAGTTCTTTACATATACGTGTGTATGTTTAAATATGTATGTATGTATGTACGAGTACGTATATGTGAGTAGTGCAGACTTTTAAAATACATTTTGATTTATGTCGCGTAATGACCTCAGTAGTCTGTGCGACTTTCCCCCAAATTCTTTCTCTCTAATTATTAATTTATTCAATTGGTTGCTTGAGATATGTTTCCTTGTGGTAGTTCAGATTTTATGTTGACCAATTCAGTGTATTCGCTTTGATATTTTACCAATAGGATTATTTTATTTAAATTCGAATCAAGGAGAGTATAAAAGTTGTGTGGCTACTATTGTTTTAACTTGTTGCACAGGCGTAGCCAGGATTTAGTTTTGGGGGTGTCCAAACGATACAAAATAGTTCGACTACTCGACAAGAGATGGCGTTACTGTGCTCAACGTCCACTAGTTCGGATTTATATTCAATCCAAATGTAATAATTTAACTCTCTTCACTCCTCGTATTTTTTCGGTATAATATTAGATAATATTTGGCTTATTTCGGGGGGGGGGGGGGGGGGTTGAACTCCCAAGCCCCCCCCCCCTTGGCTACGCCCGTGGCTTGTTGCGTACATCTTTATGTCATAGTTTGTCAATAAGCAATAATTATTATTGTCTAAAGCATTCCTATTTTTCTTACCATTCTATATACTTGTCAGTTACTGTCACAGAAATAATAAAACAAATTTTCTTATTTACAAGTCCATTAAATGGTAAATTAGCCTGATGCAAAATGATGATCTTTTCGACAAAACCAAAAACAAAATCCAGTTGCTCCAGAGTCCAAACTATCGACGTTTATATTAATTATTTGTAGTTTTGACTTAAAACAATCTTGTGGAAGTATAAATCCAGTTTTTTTTAAATTTTACTCCTTGTTTTTAGCAAAAGAAAAATATGAATAATTAATATAAATAAAATAAATACCTTTGACGCCCGTCTGGGTTACTGGCAAAAAGCGATTGCCCTTCTCCGGACCCACTTTACATTTTTTTCCGTTCCTTAAAAAATGCAAATGTTTATATTTGTCTTCGTCGAAATATCCTCTGACGACCTCATCAATATTTATGGATCGTTCTCTTCTCGATTTCAGCTCTCAAAGCGGACAAGCGTCGCCTGAAAGCGGAAAAATACGATCTGCTGAATCAAATGAAGCAGCTTTTCTCCACCCTCGAGGACAAAGAGAACGAACTGAGAGATTTCATCAGAACTTACGGTCAGGTAAGTTGTACCTATACAGATACTCCTAATTAAAGGAGAATTCCTAATTCCTAAGGTATTTTACAAAATTACAATATTTCTTATACAATATAAAAAATATTAAATTCCGTTTAGTTATCTCCTGATGATGCTCACATGATTAACGAAACGTCCATCGAAATACAACAAATAAGTGATTTTGAGCTTTGCGAAAAGTTTCCTTAAAATAAACTGTCAGTCCAAAAGTTCTAATCTAATAATTAAACAATATACGAGACCTAAAAATCGAAAAACAGTTAAATGAGCTGATCAAATAAATACAAGATATCCAAAAGTTAATTAGACGAAAAATTGTAGAATAAAAAGAAAAATGTGTGATTTACAGTTGAATTAGAAGAAAACAACAGTTTACACTTTCTGGATCTAACCAGTTCACGAATCTCAAACAAGCATAGTTTCAAGAAATTCCGCAAACCCTCTCAAGCAAATACAACAATAATTAATAAATCATTACACCCACTACAACATAAATTAGCAGTTCATCATAGCCTCATAGCATCAAACAAGTTGCCTTAAACAACGGGTATTCACAGAGAACAACACAACATTCTAAAAAAAAAACAGTAGAAAAAGGCTCTCTGAAATATACCCATAAAAGACTGAAAAAAGACTATTCATACAAATTTATAACATACTTTAGTAAATCATATGAAAAGATTGAAAAATTATTACACAAAAACAATGCAAAAGTAGCCTTTAAAACTCATAACCGCCTTGAAAAATATATAAAAAAAGGACAAACAGGCAGATCTTTTAAGACAAGAATTAAAGAACACAAAAGAAGTTTTCTCAGTCATAAACATAATTCAAACTATGCCTGTAAAATGAGAGCCATCATTTTAATAGTGAATTTAAAATACTACATGTACATAACAAAGACAAAAAATTAAACCGTCTGGAGAGTTCTGAAATAAACCGTCTCAAAGATGCAAACATCCTTCTAAATGACCAATTAGACCTGAACTTTACTGAATTTATACAGACAATAAATAGCATCTGTGTGGAATCTATGGTTAAAAAATAGTTTATTTTATTCTGAAGAAACTATAGTGTTAGCGAAACGTGTCAAATATCAATAATAAAGTCTAAATATAGACAAAACAGTCTTTCATTAAACATTCTGAAATATTTCTTCTGGTGTAGAAAAAAATAAAATTAATTAAAAATCCAAATGATTCGGTACTAAATGTACTCGGTTTCCCTATATGATATAAAAACCTCTACCCTTAATAAATATACGATCAAGAAACCCGAAACTTTTGAAATATGCATATTCAGAAGAATACTACAAATCTTGGGTAGAAAAAGTCATAAATGAAGAGGTTCTATCCACCGAAAAAGTACCAATAACAACCATAAAGACACGCACATTGAAATACTTCGAGCACGTGATAACAGGACAACGTTACGAACGATTGAGAGTGATTACACTAGGGAACAATTTGAAAAATACTTTCTGTTGAACTCGATATTTAAGCTGTTTTATACGTAAATTGACATGCTAATTCCAAAACTTTATTTAGTTTTTTTCAATCACGTCAAGTTTTTTCTCTACAGTTATTGCGCATCCGACTAAGCTTGGCGAATCACAGAAGTTACTACTGCACTCCTACCGGCGAACCTTCTTCGACCTAAGGGGCGTGAGTGACGCTGCGTCATCCAAAACTAGTTCGGTCAGTTACGCATGAGATGCTAAAGTACGCGGGTCTGTGTCGCTCTGATATAGTGAAGTCAAAGTATACATACACAACTACAGATTTTCGTTATGTCTGCCTCTGGTAGTTCTCGTAGTAAGTGCCTAAACAGCCCTGATTCATTTTGTTATATATGTGGTAGTTTTACCATCCCCATTCAACGGACTAATATTAGTACATTTGTCAGGCAAGCCTATTTTGCTTATTTTAAAGTGAAAATAGGTGACCAAGATAAATCATGGGCCTCTCATAAAGTGTGCAAGCAGCGTGTAGAGAGTTTACGAATGTGGACGAAGAGAACACGTAATAAACTTTCGTTTGGTATACCAATGGTTTGGCGAGAGCCCAAAGATCACTTAAGTGATTCCTACTTTTGCATAGTGAAAACATCAGGATTCAACAAGAAAAACAAACATAAAATTGAGTACCCTAGTTTACCGTCAGCTATACGCCTTGTGCCTCATTCAGCTGAAATTCCAGTGCTAGTTTTTCAAGAATTACCTTCTTTAGAAATACAAGAAACAGAATCAAGTGAAGATCGAAGTGACTCCACCGACGAAGAATTCAAAGTTTCCAATGATTCTGTTCGTAAAGGATTTAATCAACATGAATTAAACGATTTAGCACAAGATTTGGGACTATCCAAAAAAGCATCGGAATTATTAGCATCAAGACTGCACGAAAAAAATCTGCATGACAAAGAAGCTAAAGTCACTTACTATCGATCCAGAGAAAGTGAATTTAGGCAATACTTCCGAAATAATGAGGGATTTGTATATTGCCAGAACGTAGAAGGTTTAATGAAAGAATTGGCTATTTCTAACTATAACGCAACTGAATGGCGATTGTTTATAGATAGCTCAAAGCGTAGCTTGAAGTGTGTTCTCCTACATAATGGAAATTTATACGGTTCAGTTCCAATAGGTTATTCAGTTTCTTTGCGTGAAGAATATGGCGACATAAAGAAAGTCATTGACTTTGTTTATGTCATCATCTGTGTTAACCTTATAATGGTCTGTTTCCTTCTTGGTCAGCAACGCAGGTATATCAAGTATCCCTGTTTTTTGTGCATGTGGGACAGCAGAGCTCGTGAGAAGCATTGGGTGCAATCGAACTGGCCGCCAAGATCTGACCTAAGACCTGGTGATTCAAACATTTTAAATCAGCCACTTGTCGACAGAAAAAACATTGTATTTCCGCCTTTGCGTATAAAACTAGGTCTCATGAAGCAATTTGTTAAGGCTTTGTCAATTGAAGGAGACTGCTTTAAGTATATCATTTCGGCATTCCCTAGCCTGTCATATGAAAAGATAAAGGCTGGTGTGTTTGATGGTCCACAGATTCGGCAACTCGTTAAAGATAAATTTCACTGAAATAATGACCGAACTTTAAAGGAATACTTGGTTGACCTTTAAAAATATTGTTAAAGACTTTCTTGGAAATACACGAGCCCCGAATTACATCGAAATTGTTCAACAAATCTTGGAGAGCTTTAAAAACTTGGTTGCAACATGAGCATCAAACTGCATTTCTTACCTAGTCATCTTGCTAACTTCCCAGAAAATCTTTGTGCTGTTAGTGATGAACAGGGCGAGAGATTCCACCAAGATCTAAAGGTTATGGAAGCACGATATCAAGGTAGATGGGATGTCAGTATGATGGCTGACTACTGTTGAAGCATCAGGCGAAAATGTCCACAAACTGAACACTCCAGGAAAAGCTATAAGAAGAAATGTTTACCATAATATCTTTTATTTATTTTTTGTATAAACACAATTTAACTTTTAATATGTTAACCTCTGTATGAATAAAATATTCTAATCTATTTGGTCAGATGTCACCTTATTTCCTTTCGTATGTACACTTTTAAGGTAAAATGAGGGGTATGCTGTAGCTTAAGAACTTGACGTGATAGAGAAAAACTGTGAAAATTTTTGAATTCAGAGATGAAAAATTAGTCAAAAACAAGTCACAGATCCAAGTCAACAAAATTGCTGTTCCCCAGTGTTATACAAGGAAATAAAGCGGGGAGAAGGTGGGAAGGTGAAGAATGTCACACCCCCGAAATTTGAAATAATAGTACCGTTATTTAGAGCAAATCTATTTTGTTTTGGAAGGTAAACATATACCATCAAAAGCCAGGTCGTTATTAATTGTTATTGTGCAAAAACATACCATAGCGTTAAAGTTTAAGAAATTCTTTCAGTTGAAGAAAACGGTTGCTGAAAGTTATTGATGATTGTTTGAAGCTTATGGTGAATATGTTCGAACCCAAAAAACTTGTGCATGATGGTTCAGATGCTTTAAGAGGGGTGATTTTGATATAAAAGTGCAGTTCACCATTTCGGAATTGGGAAAGATCCAGAAGGAAGGAAAATGGGTTACATGTGAATTGAAGAAAAGAGACATTAAAAGCCGAAAAGTGACTTGTGGAATTTTGCTTACCAGGCAGAAAAGAAAAAATCGTTTGCATCGAGTGGTGACAGGTGGTGAAAAGTGGATATATTTTGAAAACCCAAAGTGCAAAAAATCATGGGTAGAGCCAGGGTAGAAACAGGCCAGCCTTTAACATCACAAGTGGCACTTAGCATACATGGAAAGAAGGCTTTGCTATGGATTTGGTGATAGTAGGGAAGCTGTGTCTTACGAACTACCTGGTGAAACGATTACTGGCAATCGATACCGACAACGATTGATAAAATTGAACCGAGCATTGAAGGAAAAACGACCAGAATATGCCCAAAGACACGATAAAATCATTTTTCAACATGACAATGCTCGGCTCCATGTTAAATGGGACATCTTACCTCATCCAATACACCGGACTTACCCCCTTCGGACTATCACTTATTTCGATCGATGCAGTACCGACTTTCAGGACGACACTTGCATTCTTATGAAGAAGTGGAAATATGGCTTGTTAAATGGTTGCCCTAAAAAAACCAAAAGTTCTTTTGGCGTGGAATCTGTTCATTGACAGAAAGATGGAAGAAAGTAATAATTAACGATGGCCAATAGTTTGATTATTAAGGTAATTTATTTTGTTATGGAAATTTTGCGAAAAATTTTACATTATTAATAATAATAATAATAATAATAATAATAATAATAATAATAATAATAATAATAAACGACCTAAAAAACGATAATAAACAAAATCGTATTGATAGCAGAACAACACTCACGGACTGTGTTCGAGAATGGAAAGGACAAACATTGCACGGAAGGTTTCCTAAGTCACTCGAAGATGACACCATTGACGAACAATTGTCTCTGAAGTGGCTGACCGATGGACTCTTGTACCCAGAAACAGAAGGTTTCGCGATATCTATTCAAGATAGGGTAACAAGAACAAAAAACTATGAAAAGCACATACTGCATTTGGACGTAGTCGATAAGTGCAGGAAATGCGGTACTTTGGGGGAAACAATTGAGCACCTTATTGGCGGTTGCCCGGCCCTTGCTCCTAATGCTTATTTAGGACGGCATAATCAGCTGGCAAAAATTATACATCAACAAATTGCCAAAAAATACTCGCTATTAGAAAATGCACCTCCTCCATATTATAAGTACTCGCCTTCTCCTGTACTTGAATCATCCGATACCATTCTTTACTGGGACAGACCAATCACTACTGATCGAACGGTTGATTATAACAGGCCGAATATTGTTCTAATCAACAAAAAGGACAAGAGGGCTTTTATAATTGACATCGCAGTGCCACTATCTCACAACATTAGAAAAACTGAGATAGAAAAATCCACAAAGTATGAAAATCTGGCATACGACTTGAAGAACCAGTGGAAACTGAGTAAGGTAGATGTAGTGCCCTTCGTTATATCCGCCGAAGGCCTGATAAGTAAGAGATTTTCAAAGAACCTCGAGAGCCTCGGGATCTCGAGATCGATTGCCATAGTGGGACAGCGTGCGGTGCTCTTGCAGACGTGTCACATTGTTCGTAAAATATTATGCTAGGGTGAGAGGAGCTGAATTGCTTTTTCATATTGGCATTGGAATATCGACCAGCATGAGCTGAGATTGTACAGTAAGGATGAGCAGAACAATAATAATAATAATAATAATAATGTTTTATTAGCCCAACAGGCTAACCCAATTACAGAGCTAATTACTAATATCTAATGTAATCAATTACAAAATATAATAATAAATACACTAATCTCTACAATATTGAACAAAAAAATTAAATAAAATACAATTCAAAGAGAAAATGAAGTAAACAATAAATTAATTAGGTTGAAAGTAATTGTCTATACTGAAAATAAAGTTACACAAAAAAAAACGGTATTACCTTTAATAAATATAACAAAAACAAATTCAATCATTGTCTCATAAAATAATTACGCACACATGTCAATATGTGGCGCCGTGAACCTATTCGCCGATTCCTATCGCCGATTCCTAGCGCCGATTCCTATCACAATTCGCTGAAATACTATTAAAAATAGAGCCCATAGAGTATAACGGCGATTTAATGGACACATTGTTCAAAGCCAGATTTAAATAAAATGGCAACGCAAGTCTAGACTCCACCCTTATTATCCGAAGGCTCAACTGACCGAGCAAGCATGGACTATCAATTTTATTATGCAACAATTTATATAAAAAATTCACAGAATGATAATCTTCTTAACTCCAATGATTCAAAATTATTCGTAATCAGCAGTTGATGATGATCAAAGTCTCTTCCTGGGTAAACGCCAAATGATTTAAAGTAAAGAAACTTGAAAAAATCGCCGTTGTACATCCCCCAAATGTTTCTTATGGTTTTTGTAATATGGGCTCCACACCACAGAACCATACTCAATTTTAGATCTAACACAAGCATAGAACAAAGCATCACAATTATCAAATGATCTACAATTACGAATTATAAACCCAAGCGAATTAAAACCACTATTCACTACATTATGTATGTGATTCACAAAAGAAAGCTTTGTATCGAAAGTTATTTCTAAATCTTTAAAATTAGGGACTTGTTCCAGATTAGAGGCGTTTATGGATTAATTAAACTTAAAGTTCTTTAACTTATTAGAAAATTATACTACTTTGCACTTCTTAGTATTCAATTGGAGCCCATTCAACTCACACCATTCATTTACTTTTTCGAAATTTCTCTGCAGCCCCCTACAATCCTGGATGTTGTTTACAATTCTAAAAAGTTTCAAGTCATCTGCAAACCTGAGACTTTCACAATCCAAAAGCCCGGAGAGATCATCAATGTACATCAGAAACAACAGCGGGTCAAGATTGGAACCCTGTGGTACCCCCATATTTGCATTATATATGAATGACTGATAGTTTTTATAGTTTACATAATATTGGCGGTCAGTTAGGTAATATAGTAGGAATCTGCACAATTTGTCACTCATTCCAAACTCTTGAGCTTTACTCAAAAGTATAGCCGAATCAAGTCTATCAAATGCCTTAGATATGTCCGTGTAAATTACATCGATCCGCTGTCGAGCATTTAAGCCATTAGCAATATATAGAGTGAACGATACCAAATTAGTTACCGTAGACCTGCCCTCTACAAAGCCATGCTGTCTTAGTGAAAGCATACCCTTAATCGCCGGATATACACGATCATATAGCAAAATCTCAAACACCTTAGCAAAATTTGACAACGCTGCCACTGGTCTATAATTTGAGATCAAATGCCTATCACCAGGCTTGTAAACTGGACATACTTTAGCCAATTTCCATGCTTCAGGAAAGGTGCATGTCTGCAAGGACAAGTTATAAATTTTTGTCAAAGGTTTAGAGAACACAGACAAACAATCTCAAACCAAAAATGCTGGAACATCATCATAGCCCGATGTTAATTTTGGCTTCATTTTTTTTATTGCATCCTTAACTTCTTGTTCATCAAAATAGTCAATAACTACGTGATCAGCAAAATAAAAATCACTCGCCCTTCTCCCGAAATGGCCAGTAGCAGTATCATAAACACTAGCGAAAAAACTCGCAAAAGCATTCACAATGGAATTTGGAGTATCAAAAAAATTGTCATCGTAAACCATTCTACCCGGTATTCTAGGTGAATTACTTTTACCACTAATATACCACCAAAACATTCCAGAGTCATTGGAAATGGAGTTCTGAACAATTTTCATATATATCTTATATGCATTTTCAATTTGCAACTTAATAATTTTTCTTAATTCTTTGTACTTCAATAAATAAACATTCAAGAGTGTTTCTTTATACTTTATATAATATCGTGACTTTAATTTAATATTATTGATTATTTTGGTGATATACCACTTAGGATATTTCCTCTTAAAATTATTGTAAAGTGGAACATAAGAATCAAATATCTGGTAAAGTTTTTTATAAAATTTATCAATAATACTATCAATATTATTACAATCGTCCAAAAACTGCCAGTTCACATTGAGAAGACATTCATACATTTCCACGTAATTACCTTTTTTAAAGTTATAACTTTTTATGTACCTATTATTCGAAAAATTTGCCGTCTTAATTGACATATCATTAACTATATCATTAACCAAAAGACGTATTAATTTACTGGCACTTTAATGTCATAATCATACAAAAATGCAACTAATACTGCAATAAACTTGAAGAGATTTATCACTAAACACCAAAACACTTTTTTGAACTGCTCGATGCACGTTTCGCTAACCATCTCAGCATCATCAGGAGATGATTTAATCTAATTCTAAAACTAAACTATGTTCTATTTATATGAAAACCATACCTAACGAAGCGTGTAAAAATCATGAACCGTGAAGTGTTTACACGCTTCGTTAGGTATGGTTTTCATATAAATAGAACATAGTTTAGTTTTAGAATTAGATTAAATCATCTCCTGATGATGCTGACATGGTTAGCGAAACGTGCGTCGAGCAGTTCAAAAAAGTGTTTAGTGGTAAATCTCTTCAAGTTTAGTGTTTCACTCCAAAGGTTCCAATAGAAGAATTGATAATACTGCAATGGTTAGTTAAAGACCAGAAGTTTTCAATCAAGTTTAATTATAACATGTTTTTATAAAAGATAAAATTTCACTGGCTTCCAGTCTACCCTTATTATTTGTTGCAGCGGGTTAGAGACGAAACGTCACTTCAGCAATTATCAACAGAACGCGAGGAACGCGAAAGAGAACGGTGGAGTCTGCTGAGGCACGCCAGAGACGAAGCTGAAAGAAGCTTGTCACTAGCAGCCCAGTTAAACGCTAAAGAACTGCAGCTACAACAGGCCCAAGAACAACTCGCAGAGGTATCTATATCTCATCAGAAAAAAACATCAAAAAAAATCACAAAACAAAAATAACAACGTTTATTTTCTTCTTTTCATTCTTTCAGGCTCGAAGACAACTAGCAGCTGGTGGATGCCTTTCTGATCAAGAATCTTTAGCTTCTCTTCCACGTCACAGCATCAACGGTGGTGCTTTGACACCGAACTCTGGTGGTCTGCTTTCTGGGCATTTGGGTTTACTGCCTGGTGATCGAGGTAGTTGTAGTGCTGATTCGGGAGTTCGCGTTAGTTCTGACAGGGAAAGTGGTGGGGCTACTTCCGTTGCCGGAAACTTGTCTGATTCCACTACAGATGGCGCCCCGACCATCACGGTTGAAGGAAGTGTGAGAGAAGTAGACTCCGTTTCAATGATGTCGGCAGTGCCACCACCACCAGCGCACATGTATCAATGTAAGTTGAGAGTTATTCCTGAAGGTAAAATTATATTTGATCGCTCACTCTCAAAGGAATAAGAGGATAATAAATAACATTAATGTGTTATTCAACTGATCCATAGAAAATACCGCAATTTTTAAATACCGTTGTGTTGTGGACCATGAAGGTTTAAGTTTTGTGGCAGATTCCTGGACGGTTTGTTTGAAAACAGCTTCAATTTCAGTCAACAACAGATTCTTATCAAACTCAACCTTTCTTCCAGATTTGATACCGCCGAAAAGATTGAAATCACCGTTCTTACATTTTTTTTAATGTTCTGCTATTCAAGGCATCAAGATACTATACAACAACAACTCACGGATCAATTAAATGTGACACGAGAAGTCGTCTCTATACGTTTAGAAGGCATGGGAAAGATCCAGAAAATGGGAAAATGGGTTTCACATGAACTAAATAAAAGACAGCAGGAAAATCGAAAAACCAAGAGCAAAATGCTGCTCACCATGCCTGAAAAGAAAAGTCTTTGATCAGTGTGTCCTGCCCGTTATGACACAGTCAGTTCAAAAAGCAATTGAAATGGAAGTGGGCAGGCCATGTAGCGAGGAGATGGGACGAAAGATGGACCAAGGCGGTCTTGGGCTGGATGCCGCTTGATTTCAAAAGTCCACGGAGAAGACCGAAAACACGATGGACATTATTAAATATATTGGGCCCGAATGGCAGAGGAGAGCTCAGGACTGCGAGAGTTGGAAGCATGCTGAAGAGGCCTTCATTTCATCTTGCAGTGGATTGATATGGGTTGATGATGATGATACATACATACATATATATATATATATATATATATATATATATATATATATATATATATATATATATATATATATATATATATGTATATATATTTGTTATTTTCTAAATCTTTTGAGAATGGGTTTTTTTTATATTTTTTAGTTATTTGTGAAATGTGAATTTTAGAAACAGGAAAATTTATTATAGAAACATTAAAATTTTGTATTGCATGGTAATTTGATTAACATGTGAGTGTAGAACTAACAAAATAACTCTTTTGCAGCAGTATCAACCAAAGATTGCAGCCCAACCTTATCACCGCTTAATGCTAACAATTTTCCAAGATCAGTAGATCATAGTAGTTTGTCCAGGTTAGTTGTATTCCTAACTAAAGCATATCTCATAAATAATTACACCAGACAAGAAGCTAAGTTCTAAAATTAAATAGTTAAAAGATTGGTTTAGTTTCGCTGATAATTATTACTATTATTATTCTTAGTTCATTTTTGATGTTCAATTAATACACATAAAAATAACTATTAAAAGAGCGTATCAGAATTGAAGCTTTTACTAAGAAAACTTGCAGTTTTTTAAACATTGGTGTAAGTCCAAATTCGCACAATATTATGTGGACCTTATACTGAACACATGAAAGAAAATAAATGTACTCTGAAAATTGGTCTAAAGCAGGGGTCTTCAATCCGAGGCCCGGCGGTCGCTTGCGGTCCGGTTCGCCATTCATTTTTTTACGACCATCAACTAAAACGAACAAACTACATAACATGTTATCCAGAACTGAAAAAAAAAACTGAAACGAAGAAACAAAACAAATAGGAATAGTCAAAGAACGGTCTAATTGCAAAAGATAGTGTAAAAGTAAGAATCTAAATAAGTAGTCTAAGTTCCAAGTTTTTAACTTCGTTTACAAAAGTTGACGTAATACTGATAATACTGATTTACAGTCATGTACATTGGCGTAACTATAGGGTGGTAGGTCTGGCAAAATACCACGGGCCTCCGACCCTACGGGGGCCCCTGATCCGAGAGGCCGCGAGCTCAGAAGTAACCTAATATAGTAAAAATTATAAATTTTATATAAGTACTTAAAATCAATTAAAGTCACACACAACTAAAGACCATATACAAATTTAAATAAATTGTTAAGATTTAAACACATTCATAAGAAAAAGAAGTCGATGAATTTGAGATATCGGATCGGATAGTCGTCCGGGGTGTCAGTCCGTGTGGACGTGTTTAATGAGCTCTCTTAAAATTATTATAAAACAAGGCGAAATAAGTGAGTGACAAGGAAATAAATTCTCCAAAATAAACCCATGTACTGAGTGCATCGATAACAAGTAATAACACAACAAAATAAGGTAAATAATTGCATTTCGTTATTAAAATATCAACCGAAATTTAACACGTATCCCATCTAAACCAAGATAGCTACATTCCGCATTTTTTGCGTGTTTGCCGCGTCATTTATGTTTTATAGCAGTGAAAAACTCTTTTTAAAAACTATTTATTTAATTGAAAATAGGAATTTACAGAGTTTAATCACCTATAAATACAGTTTGAACAAATCGCTACTACGTCTACTTAGACGTCTTGAAAACGAATGCTGTTCTTGACAATAATATTTGGTTATTTATACTATTCCTTATCTAAAAGAATGTTGTCCTAATTATACATTGTAATAAGTTCTTAATTACTAGTTAAATATACTTTCCCTATTATCTTAATGAGTTCTTATTAGAACTAGATAATTCTAGTGGATTACCTTGATATAACTCCTCCCTCCTTAAGAAGAAGTAAATGGGGCTGAAAGCGCCTGAGCTTCTGATAGTTCAATATTTACATTTGGTTTAACTTTTTGTTTACGTTTTACAATAATAAAAACTAATATAAATGTACTTATTACTAATCCTCCTATAATATAATATTTCGTATGATAATGTTTTACGTCTAATGTTTTTAAAGATTTGATCTTTGTTTGTTGTAATTCTAAAATAGCTTCGTTAATATTATCGAATTCTATTTGTTTTTGCTTGTTACATGTAAAATGTGCGGGAATTTTTGTTTTGGGTATAACCAATAAATTGTTTAATTGGATTTCTTTTATCGAAATAAACTCGTATTGAATTTGATAGAACGGACAACTAGTATGGTTACCGTTTAACATATCATAGACACAAGGTTCAATTTTAGTTGTCTCTGATTGTTTACAGATATAAAATTCATTGATTTTATTGCATACATCTTTAAGGTTAAAAAATGTTTGCTCGTTCATAAGTAAATAAGGATTCTGTAGACTTATTGTTAAGTTGTTAATTGGAATAGGATATAGTTTATACAAATTTAAGTTAATAGCCTCAACTAAAGGAGTTCTAATTATAAAGATTAGTAAATCTTTATGAGTTTTTACATCTACATGCATAGTTTCATATAGAGTGATAATGTTATCATAAGGTATCCTGTTCTCTTGTGGAATATTTTTCAGAATATATTCCAATTGTTTATTAGATATAATAGTGTAATGCATGATATTAAGTTGAGCAAAATTGACTGCTATGTTTATGTGGTCAATTAAGTCTTTAATCCTTTCTAGGTTCATTTTTAGAGTGTTTAGGATGATTTGTTGTATTATGGTGTTTTGTAATGAGTTTGCTTTATTATTTAGAAGTTGGAGATGTTCAAGTATTTCGACTTGTTTTTTAGAGATGTTAGAAAGTGTTTCGTGAATTGATTTAGTTACTTGTTTAAGTATTTGTGTTTGTTTATTTATGTTGCTGTTTACTATTTCTTGATTTTCAGAGATAGTCTTGACATAATGATCATATCTTTCTCCATCTTCAGCGTCTAAGGTCCCAAATAACCATTTTTGCGCTGTGCCAACTAAATTAATAAGTCCGCGTTTCTTTCTATTATGAGACGGGGTCATTTTGTTCTTTTGTTTCAATATGGTAATTTGTTGAATAGTCATGTTAATGTTACTAATTAGTAATATTGAGGTTTGGTCTTCTTGGGGTATCTTGTTTCTAAGTATTCTTAAGTTCATTTCTATGTCTTTGAGTGATAATTCGATTAGTGTAGTGTTAATATGATAAAATGCTGTGTTATAGCTAGTGGTTATGTATCCATTTCCGAGAGATACTGGTAATATAGGGTTTTGAAGGGTTTGTATCTGATACGCTTCTGTTACTGTGACCAGGATTGCCAGGCTTATGGGGTACCTGTAACAATACGTTTTCGTTTGATCAAAGTTTGATTTAGCCTTAGTTCATTAGATTTTTTATATCTAGGATTAGTTTTGTCTCGTGATTTCCTAGAGTTCTTAGGTAATTTGACAAATACTGGTCGTTCGAGATCTGGCTCATTCTCTCTGTCTTTATTCCTTTTATCTAATGACTTTTGTTTTTTCTGAGTTTGGTCTAATAGGAGCTCGTTGTTTAGGTTTTTATGTGCTTCTTTAAGATTAACAATGTAGTCATTTATTATGTCTTGGTTGTTTTGCTCGATTTTCAGTGAATAGTTGGTATCTCCTTTTAAAATTTGAAATGGTGTTAGATTCGTGGAACTATGGATCGAATTGTTATAATTTAGAATTGCAATTTTCATAAGTTGGCTAATGGTTTTTGAATTATCTTTTAATTTAAGAGAAGTAAGTGCCTCCCTCAGGGTGGAATGAAGTCTCTCGATTGGACTAGTGGAATTAGGGGCATTCGGAGTGGTATAATGGTATTCGATCTGGTAGAGTTTACATAGATCTTGCATATTTGAATTTTTAAATTCTGATCCGTTGTCGGAAGTTATTCTTCTAGCAATTCCGTGGTTTGAGAAGAATTGGATAAGTTGGTCAATTATTTCAATTCCATTTTTTGAAGTTATCGGTAGAGCTTGTGCGAATTTGGAAAAACTATCAATTATTGTTAAATACATGTTAGAATTAACTTGATAAGTGTCTATATAAAGATGTTCAAAGGGTTTACTACCAATCGGGGTAGGTTTAAATATTACTTTATATGGGTGTCTTTCATATTTAGTTTGTTGGCATATTTCGCATGTATTTATGTAATTTTGAATATCTTTTTCTATGTTAGGCCAATAAAATTTTTTCTTTATGGCGGCTACGTTCTCTGTGATACCTCTATGACTTGTTTTTGTTTCGTGTATTAATTTGATTTTTTCTTGTCTTATATCTTCTTCCTGAATATCTTCTACTAAACTTCTTGACATAAATAGTGTATATGCTCTAGAATCAAAATGTTCCCTAAACATATTTAGTACAATAGATTCTAAGGGGTTATGATGGAAATATAGACAGTATGTGTCTGGGGGAATGTTTTCTTTAAATAACTTGACTAGGTCATTGACTTCTGGATTATTGGGAATTGATAAAATATATCTTTTTTTTGATTTAAATAAGGTTATGACCTTCTTCTGGAATGTATTGTTTGGAGAATATTTTACTAGAATTTGATTCGTGAAGAGATTGACATGTTTCTTTGTATAAGTTGCACCTAATATTGGATCTTCTTGCGAGGTATGAATTGTTTCGTTGCTTTTAATACTTTTGGGGGGAATAATTAATTCTGAAATAATATTAACTTTAGGGGTTGACTTCTGGGTCAGTTCTAAGCTTGATTTAGTCGCTACAGAGTTGGGGTCTTTAAAAGTGGATAGATTTATCGGTACGGTTGGTAATGTGATTTCCTTTTTTCTTTCTTCGCCTAGGAAATTTTCGAATTTTGATATCCATGAATTTGATGATTTATCGGTTTGTTGGTCGATTGCGTTAATTTGTAAATAGGGTCTAGATAAAGCATCTGCGTTTGTGTTTTGTTTGCCTTTTTTATATTTAATCTCATAATCGTATTCGCTAAGTTTCAATCTCCATCTAACTAATTTTGAGTTAGGTTCTTTGATTGAGAAAAGCCATTGTAATGGTTTATGATCTGAAAGGATTTGAAACTGTCTTCCGAATAGATATGGTCTAAAATGTTTGGTAGCCCAAACTATGGCAAGTAGTTCTTTTTCTATAGTTGAGTAGTTACACTCAGCAGGGTTAAGGGTTCTTGACGCATAAGCAATTGGCTTATCTTCCCCAATGGTGCCTTGAGATAACACTGCTCCTATAGCGTAATTTGATGCATCTGTTGTGAGCAAAAAGGTTTTAGTAAAATCAGGATGGTTTAATATTGGTTCGTTCATTATCAGTTGTTTACATTGTTGGAAGGAGTCAATAAATTCCTTATCGTGTATAACCTTATGGTCTTTCTTTAGGCATTTTGTCATTGGTTTCGTTATCTTAGCGAAGTTCCTTATAAATTTCCGGTAATAGCCTATTAAACCTAGAAATGATTTAATTTCTTTAGGGTTCCTTGGTAGCGGAATGTTTTTTATTGCTTCTAATTTTTTTGGGTTTGGCTTTACTCCTTCTGGTGTTATTACGTGTCCAAGAAATTCTACGTTTTTCTGCAGAAATTCGGATTTATCCAGCTGTATCTTTAAATTATGCTGGTCTAATCGTTTGAATACCAATCTCAAGTTTTTTATGTGTTCTTCTAAACTTGCTGAGAATATTATTATGTCATCCATGTAAACAAGACATATCTTATTTTGTATATCTGATAATACGTTATCCATTACTCTTTGGAACGTTGATGGTGCGTTTTTAAGACCAAATGGCATTCTTGTATATTCGTAATGGCCATTTTCTACGTTGAAGGCAGTTTTTGGTATTGAATCTGGGTGCATTTCGATTTGATGGAAACCTGAAGCTAGATCTAATGTCGTAAAGTAATTGCTTCTGCCAAGTTTATCTAATATGTCTGTAATATTCGGCAAGGGATATCTATCATCAATAGTTTTTTCATTGATCTTTCTATAATCTATGACCATTCGCCATTTTTGTTCTCCTGAAGCATCTGCCTTTTTTGGTACTATCCATACTGGTGAACTCCAAGGGGAATTTGATGGTCTGATTATGTCATCCTCTAATAATTTTTTGACTTGTTTTTGGACTTCTTCCTTATGGACATAAGGATATCTGTAAGTTTTGGTGTATACGGGAGTTTCGTCTGTGGTTTTTATTTCGTGTTTGACCTGGTTTGTGAAGGTTAATTTGTCATCAGGCTTGTGAAAGATGTTGGGAAACTCTAAGATAACCTTTTTTAGAGCACTGAGTTCCTCTGAATTTAAATGATTGATCCTTAATAGGGGTAGGGGATCTTGGTCGAATTCCTGAAGTTGGTTTTTCTCTAATATTTGTTCCTGATTAAATAATTGAAAATGGTTTATGGAAAATATTTCGGAATCTTGTAAATCATTAATGTGATGGGTAAGTAGGAGAGTTTTCGTCGTCAGGTTATGGACTTCGATTGGGACAGATTGGTCTTTTACTGTTGTTAGTGTATACGGGATGTAATAGTTTTCTTTATGTTGTTCGTCAATTATTAATTCCGTTTTTTCGGGGTGATTTGTAATAAATTTGTGGATTTCTATTGAATTAGGTGAAATTTCGATGGTTTGAGTCGTAAAATCTTGTCTGAATCTTAAAGGAATCTGGACTAATTCATTATACAATATTTTATTAGTCAAGTCGATATTCAATTTGCATTTTTGGAGAGCTTCTATTCCTATGATTCCATCGAAATAGTCATGAAAGTTGTAAAGGATCATGTTTATGTTTTTGTTAATACCGAATTCTTGAAGGATTGGAAATGAAATTCTACCTTGGGTCTTTCTTGTACCCATACAGGTGGTTAGTTTGTTTGTAGAGTTTTGGATCAAATCTGGGAAATAGTTTTCTGCAATGTAGGGTCGTATAAGGGAAGCGTGACTGCCAGTGTCTATTAATAATTTGACATGAGGGTAATTGAGTTCTATATATGGCAGTTGGTTAATTTGATAAGAATTTAGAGTCAAGGCTGATCTGTTGGGATATAAAGTTCCTGAAAATTTTCTTCGGATACCTCTGATTGTATATCGAATTCTTGAAACGAGCTTTCACCATCGCATTCTTCCTGTTCGGAATTATGAGTTGACGTTGAGGGTTCGTCAAGGTTCAAGTTGTATATATGATTAATTTCTTCTATAGTATATCTAGGATTGGTGCCTAGATGATTTTTAAAGTCGAACTTAGGGTCATAATTGGGATGTCTAGGCATTCCAAAGTTGTATTTGGGTTGTTGAACTGGTTTTTTCTGAATAGATACTCCTGACATTGGTGTTGGTTTATCAAACGTTTGGTTAGGATGTTTTCCAAAAGCATTTTGTTGGAAATTTTGTTTACCAAATGTATTGGCACTAGACGGAAAATGTCTGGGTGGCATTGGTCTAGGCTGGATGTTTATAGGTTGGGAAGGGAATTGCGGCTTATACTGTGGAGTCCAAGTGGGCATTGGGAAATTATTAGAATCATGATTTTCTTTTCTTGCGAATTGAGGTTTATTCTGGACGTTTTGGTTTCTAGAGACGGCTCTATTTTTATATTGATCTTCGTATGCTTGATAGTCGTATACATGTACAGTAGCTTTATCTAAATTGATGGGTTTATGTACCATCAGCGTAGTACGAAGTTCTGTAGGAGCTTCTGCCTGAAGTATACAAACAGCATTGTACTGATGGGCTTGCATCAGATGATCAACCATACTGTTGTTCATATTGGGGTCTGCCTGATATTTTACATGGAGTCTCTGAAGTACCTCCTTTTGTCTTTCTAAGAAATCGATAATTCTTTCTTTGTGATTTCTCGTTATACTGTGTAATTCATGTATAAGATTCGAGATGGAGTGATGATCGCCATATTTTTGTCTCAAAGCTGCTTTTATTTTAAACCAAGTATCTAAATCAGGTCTGCTTGAGATGAATTCTCTAGCTGAGTCTATTAATTTGGATTGAATGGCTAACAAGACGTAATCCTTTTGAGCTTGTTCCCCGATTGAAAATGTATTGTAAAATTTATCTATTTGTTTGATAAAAGCTTCTAATTGATTCGAATTACCGTTGAATGTATAGAGAAGTGAAACGGTAGATCTTAGATTTTCACTCATTTTGAATTTTTGTTGAATAATATTACGAAAAGAGGATACCTTTTACAAAAATGATAAATGATAAATTGGTGTTTGTTAATGTTACTTCTTATACACTAGGGTTGGTAACCTAAATATCTCTTAAATATGCAAACAATGCAATTTAGTTGAACAATGGACAGTTGCTTACCACATGGTATTACAAGGTCCAATTTCCTTGCTTTCGTTTACTCGTCTTCCAGTGGATTCAGGTGAAAAATGGAACAGTAGTTTGTTTCCAATTTATAACAGCTGGATACTCCTAGGCTGGATTTGTTGGCACTGACTGTTGCACTCTGGAGACCAAGGATTGCTGTCGTTGCAGTATACGATAGCTGGGGTTCTTTTAGGTTTTTTCTTCAAGTTGTTGCGTCTTTTGATTGGGCACTCTGGACTGGCTCAAATATTTGAATACCAACACTGGTTGCTTCTCTTTTGGACACTTTTCTTGAATACTAGACCTGGATCAATACTTAATTGATCCTACCGACTGCGCCATTTATGTTTTATAGCAGTGAAAAACTCTTTTTAAAAACTATTTATTTAATTGAAAATAGGAATTTACAGAGTTTAATCACCTATAAATACAGTTTGAACAAATCGCTACTACGTCTACTTAGACGTCTTGAAAACGAATGCTGTTCTTGACAATAATATTTGGTTATTTATACTATTCCTTATCTAAAAGAATGTTGTCCTAATTATACATTGTAATAAGTTCTTAATTACTAGTTAAATATACTTTCCCTATTATCTTAATGAGTTCTTATTAGAACTAGATAATTCTAGTGGATTACCTTGATATAACTCGTCGCCGATCTCCTACCTCTATATACTGCCCAACACAAAAGACCTTGTCCGTTGCCAACTGTTTCCTTTTGTATGTAATAATTGAAAATCCCTGCAACAGGCACTGCTAGGGTGAAGTGAGTGTCCCTGTCTTTTTTCCTATATACCTGCGTGTTTACATACGACAAAAATAAATAATAACACAAAACAATAATTAAATGAAAAACAAACGCACAAAGCAAGACAAATAGGATACAATAGCAGACGTAGATAAAATGGAAATCGACAAGACTGTTTCAAATGCAATTTACAATTTAATTAAACTAGATGAAATGCAAAAAAGTTTAGAATTCATTTCAGCAAAATTTGATGTAATGCAAGACGAAAATAAAGAATTGAAAAAGATCCTAAAAAATCAAGAACAAGACAACAAATTGCTGAAGGACAGAATGGCAAAGCTAGGAAGAATTATAGAAAAAAGCGAAAGAGAAAAAATAAAAAATGATATTATTATAAGCAGAGTGGACAAAACCGAGCAAAATGAGAACACAAAGGAGATCGTAATAAAAATACTTAAACAAATGTGTTGTGATACAAACACCATTGAAAATATACAAAACTGTTTTAGAAAAAATATCAATAACGAAAATAACCCAATCATAGTTACACTAAACAACAAACAAACAAAAATTGACATAATAAAAGCACGTAAGGAAGTTGGAACATTACAAACCCGAGAATGTCACATCAAAGGGCGAAATAAAGACATTTATGTAACGAACATATAACAAACTTAACCGGGGAAATTTTCTATGTTACTAGACAACTAAAAAAGGAAAGAAAAATTAAATATACATGGATTCGAGATGGTGATGTATATGCCAGAAAAACTGAAACAAGTGATAAGATAAAAATTACACAACTGTCCGATGTCGAAAAACTAGAACAATAAATACAACTAGCAAAACAATAATAATTACATGCAACTACATAACGAATATCAAGATGATTAACATAATAATGCAAAATATAAGAAGCATCAGAAACAAATTTGAAGAAATTGAGATCATCCCAAAAACACAAAACCATCCGGACCGAATTGCCCTTATAGAAACATGGTTATCATCAGATGAGGAATATTTATATAATATTAACGGCTACAATGCAATATTTAGATCACGCCAAACCAGAGGAGGAGGTATATTGATGTATATAAGAAATGTTATAGAATATAAAGAAAAAGTAAACTGTATCATAAACAAAATAGAAATAATAAATGCAGAATTAACTTCAGAACATATATCAATAAGCCCTATATATAAACCTCCCGATGTCAATTTTGACTCGTTGGAATATACTTTAAAATATAATATAATAAACAGAACCAAACGTCATATCATTATCGGTGATTTTAATGTAAATATTTTGGGGAAAAATAGTTTGATTGGCAGTTACTAAAACATGTATAAAGAACGAAACTATAAAATTCCGAATAAAAGAAAGACGAGTACATACACTAGATACAATGAAAATTCTAACAATACCATACTTGATCATGTAATTACAAATATTGAAAATAAGCTCGTTAACATGAGCATAATTTCTTCCAATATATCAGACCACAATATAATTAAAGTAACAATAGAACCACCAACAAAAAAAGACCTACCTATGTACACTGTAATGCAATTAAAAGAAACAATGGAAAACAAATAAAATGATTTCGGAATTAAAGTATGACCAAATTAAATCATATGAAGATCTTTCAAAAACGCTACAGAGTATTATAGAAAAAAATATGTGCGTTACGAAAATAAAACGAAGAAACGACTGCCCTTGGATAAACAGCAATATAATAAAAGAAATAAGAAAAAGGAATAAACTTTGCAAAAAATATCGAAAACATCCACACAATGAACTTCTAAAAGTAAGATATATAGAACAAAAGCAATATACAACACTCACATTAAAAACAACTAAAAAGCAATATTTTACAAGAAAATTCAATGAATATGGAGAAGACGGTAGAAAAATATGGGAATTTATTAATGGACAAATACACTCCAAGAAAAATGATAACATTATAGAAATTATCAAGGAAGACGGAACTAGTAGCACCGATACAAAAACTATAGCAAACGAACCACAATAGGTCAAAAACTAGCTGATAAACAAATACAGGGAAAAAACAAAATCACCACAACAACTATAACAAATAAAATATATAATAAATCTGATGTTAAAAATGTAGAACAAGAAGAAATAGAAAGAATAATACAAGACTAGTATCGACATAAAGCCCCAGGATTTGACAAAATAACAAATGACGTTAGACGTTAGAAATGTTAGACACAAGAATATATCCACAATACCTAAAACAATCCATAATAGTCCCCACATACAAAAAAAGAAAAAATAATGAAACACAAAATTACAGACCAATTACTTTAGTATCAGCACTGAATAAAATAACAGAAAAAATCTTACACGACAGAATGATAGAGTATATATCACAAAACAACATCATAAATATAGCACAATATGCCTTCCAAAAGAAATCGAGCACGACTTCAGCTGTTTATGATTTGATAGAAAATATTCAAAAATGCATAGAAAAGAAACACACGGTCGTAGTAATATCTTTCGACATGAAAAAAGCATTCGGCACAATCAATAAAGAAAAATTACTAGAAAAACTCATTGCATATGGATTTGATAATTACATAAGAATAATTGAAAGCTACTTGATGAACAGACCCCAAAAGACTAAAGTAGGAGAGGCAGAAAGCAACACTAATACAGCTGGGTACGGCTTGCCGCAAGGAGGTAACCTGCCACCATTGCTATATATACTCTATACAAACGATTTATTCGAAGAAAACTTCACTGGAAAAATGTATGCTTACGCTGATGACTTGTGCATGTTGTATTCTGACAATGATTACAACAGATTACAACATAATATATATAACGATATGAAAAAGTACGAACTATGGTGTTTTAACAACTCACTCACGATAAACGAAACAAAAACAGAATACATAATATTTAACAAGAAGAAACAAGCAATAGACCTAAACATAACGATAAGAAACCAAAAATTAAAGAAAATTTCCAAAATTAACTACCTAGGAATTAAAATACACACTACCTTAAAATGGGATAAGCATATAAATAAAATAAAAAAAGACAATGCCAAAACAATTACTTTGCTCTTAAAAATGAAGCACATCATACCAACAAAAATGAAGAAACCACTGTACTATTCTCATCTAAAAATGCTTATATGATTAATACATGGAGCAATACTACAGAAAAAAACTTAAACATACTACAAAGATAACAAAATAAGACATTGAAAATATTATATAATCTCAACAGACTAACGCCAACCGAAGAACTATACAAAAAAACTAACATCAGACAACTAATACAATATCACAATATACTGCTGCTATACAAAATTCAAAATAAATTAATAAAGACAACTATCACATTCACGACAAACAAACAAATACATACATACGAAATCAGAAGAAAATCAGACATTAGAGTTCATAAAAATACACAAGTAAGACTCACACAAAAACGCACAACTAAAACCGTAGCAAAATTCAATAAGATACCGAAAGACATAATAAAATTAAACCTAAAAAATTTTAAAAAGAAGCTTAAATACTTACTACTAGAACACAAGATCTGAGCGATATCGACTAACAGTTAGAAAAAAAAAACCATGACGCCTTCGATACCATCTGCCCAGAGAGAGACCTAGAAGACTTCAAACTGTTGCAGAAGAAGAAGGATACAACCCACAACTGCATGAATCCACCAACAACAACAAATAGATTTATGTTGTAATATAATATACAGTTGTATATGTTAATATTTTTAATATATATATATATATATATATATATATATATATATATATATATATATATATATATATATATATATATATATATATATATATATATATATATATATATATATATATATTTCTCAGAACGCATTCATTGGTTGTTTCAATTTTTGTCGCGGTACTTTGGTGGCGCAGGCGAGCTAGTGATGCTCGGGGAATTCCCGCATTTTCTTAACGAAGAAACTGTTTTTTCGTGGCGCTGGCGGGCTAACGACGTACGATGTTAGGGGAATCCTGGATTTCTATTTTTTAAGTACGGAAGGCGCTACTACGCATTCTTTGATTGTTATTGATCGGTCATTTGTGTCTTTGCTTTTTCGTAGTTTTTGTTTTATTGAATCTGCAAATAGAGGCAAAGTAAAGTTAATTGTGAAAGTTAGATATCAACATGTCTAGTTCTAGAAAATATCTAAGTGGGAGCGAAAAACGAAAGAGAAAGAGGAGTCTGAAGAAAAAATAAAAAGTTACCTAAAATTAGTCAGTACTTTAAGAATGATGACTTTATTGATGAAAAAGCAAGTGAACAGTGCTCCGAAAGTGAAGAATAGGACGTAACTAAAAGTAACAGTATATCAGATGTAGTACCCAACACCAGTGTATATCCAGATCCAGAACAACCACAACAAGGTACAAGCAAAAATCAAAATGAATCATACTTTAGTGTGACCAATATTGCATCTTCACCATTTATTACTGATAAGGGTAATTTTAAAGAGCTAAATGATCAAGAGAAACGGTTCGTGATCGAAAACGGACATTGCAAACCTAAGAGTCCTTTCTTAAAAGACAGTGACAATATATATTTCCTAGAAAAACATTACTGTATTGTTTCCAAGTCCGGCGTGAAACTTGAACGTACATGGCCCTCCTATTCCTTAATACTTCAGAAGGCGTATTGATTATTCGCAAATCGGACATCTAAAAAATACAAAAAGTTTGGATGGAAGGTTATGAGGACTGGAAACATATTGTAGACGCCATAGAAAGGTACGAGACATCGAAAATTCACCTGGATTCTTGTCTTACATATCAACAATGGTGGCTACGTGGAACACTAGATGAAGAGCAAGAGTCCATGATCAAGAAAGAAAAATCTTTAAGGCGTCAAGTATTCTCTAGACTCCTTGATGTTACTCTGAGACTTTCAACGGGTAATTTAGCCTTTCGTAGCCACAGAGAAAAAGCAGATAGCAATGATCCAAGTTCCCGAGGAAACTTTTTGAGTAATGTTGAGTTATTAGGAAAATTCGATCCTATTTTACAAGAATTGTTAAGTAAACCAAAGGGCCAGATAAAATACTTAAGTCCAAAAATACATGAGTTCATTTCTGTTCTGGTTCTAAATATAGAAAATGCACTCATAAATCAAATAAAGGCCACACCATTTTACTCATTATCATATTGAACTTGAACCGTTATTGTATGATCGAGAAAGACGAAAATAGAATCCCAAAGGCGCTTGTCAGTAAAGAGTCATTTTTACGATTTCATGAAGTTAAGGATCAAACTCCCTTAGCAATGTCCAACCAAATTATTAAATCCATAAATGACAAAAATATACCTCTAAATAACTGTCGAGGACAAGGATAGTATGTTGCTAACCCAACGAAAGGCACTTATGGTGGGCTTCAAAAACTCATAAAAGATATCCAGCCAAATGTAGTATATGATCACAGTGCTGCTCATTACTTAAATATGGTACTTAATGATGCAGTGAGAGAGGTTATTGATATGCAACATTTTTTTGAAACAGTTCAGCAAATTTATAATTTTTTTGGGCTCATACTATGCCAAAGATGGAATATCTTATCAAGTTTTATATCTGATAAAAAAAGGGAGTCTTCAACTTCGATAACATTGTAAACATTGGACCCTACTAGATGGGCAGGACGTTATGATTCTATTTTTGCTTTAAAAGTTCGCTTTGTTGAACTCCAAAAAGCGGTAACGAAAACAATTCTGTTAAATTGCAAACCAAATGAAAGAAATGAAGCTATTTCACTCAAGAAGAAGATCGAGAACTACAATTTTATTATATTATTGGTTTTCCATTGCAAAAATCTACAAACTATCGATGCAGCATCTAAGCACTTCAGTCTAAAGCCACCGATCTTTGAAATGCCTTAAAAGGTATGCAAATTTGTCTGGAAGAATTGGAAAGGTATAGATATGAATTTGAAAATTTAAAAAAGGAAGCAAATAGTGTAGCAGAAAAATGGTCCATAAACCCTGAATCTTTTGCGAAGATGAGCGTTTCCAAGATCCGGAAAGTTTGTTGGACATCATTATTAATCAACTGAAATTGCGTTTCGTTTTTTTTTCAATTTCAGTGTTTTGCAACCTCCCACTTTGCAAAATTTAAATGACACTGAACTGTTAAAAAAGCTCTAGAATGTGTTGATATATATAAAAAAGACATATCTGAATCATTTGTCAGGGAAATTCTCAGTTTTCGGTCCACCTTCAGAGACGAAATAGAAAAGTCTTTATGTATCAGAGAACTGGCTGATTTATTAATAATAAAAAATCATTTTATGCCCTGCAACTTTCCTGACGTATGTATTGCATTAATGTTGTTTGTTATAATTCCTGTGACAACAGCTAGTGCTGAAAGATCATTTCCGAAACTAAAATTAATAAAAACCTATTTAAGAAAGTCTATAGAACAAGACAGACTACGTAACTTGACTATTCTGTCTGTTAAAAATTCTATGGCTCGATCTTTAAACTTTGATGGAGTTATTGATACTTTTGCGGAACAGAAAGCTGGGAGAAAAGAATTTTATTAATAAATATATTGTTATTATTAAAATTATATAATACCTATGCTTTTGAAAATAAAATGTATTAGATATTTAACTAAAATGCACACAATATTAGTAATACTGTTGGGTAGCTACTTTAAGTGATTTATTAAAATTAAATTACAACGTGACGATTTTTACTGGGAGGGCCCCATCCAATAAATTTGCCACGGGCCTCAGGTGGTATAGTTACGCTACTAGTCATGAAGTTGTTACATTTAAATTATTGCGATGCGGGCATTCAATAATAACCCAGGTCAACAAATTTAAATTTTTTTAAAGTAACATTGATGGAAATAGATCTATATAAAGTAGTTTTTAGTCCGAACTCGGACTAAGCTAATTACGACATATTTTTACAATCCAATATTTATTTAATATAAACATGTACGTGTTAAATAACACATGGGCTGAAAAGTCCCGGGCCTAACAAAGAAAACACAGTTTTTTTGGTTCAAAATTAGCTTTATTCATCAACGTAATCTCCATCAAGAGCAACGCAATCATTCCAGCGCCGCTCTAACATTTCAATACCACTTTTGTATAATGATTTATCTTTTGCCTCAAAATAGGTCTCAGTTTCAGCGATAACCTCTTCATTCGTGCGAAATTTCTTACCGGCGAGCATTTTTTCAGGTCTGCGAACAGCCAGTAGTCGCTGGGAGCCAAATCTGGCGAATACGGTGGATGTGGGAGCAATTCGAAGTTCAATTCATGTAGTTTTGCCATTGTTTTGATTGACTTGTGACACGGTGCGTTGTCTTGATGAAACAAAAAATTTTTCTTTGCCATATGCGGTCGTTTCTTTGCAATTTCGGCCTTCAAACGCTCCAATAACGCTATATAATATTCACTGTTAGTGGTATTTCCTTTCTCAAGATAGTCGATGAATATTACACCACGCACATCCCAAAATACCGAGGCCATAACCTTTCCAGCCGATTGTTGTGCTTTCGGGCGCTTTGAACGAGGTTCACCAGTTGCTGTCCACTCAGATGACGATCGTTTTGATTCCGGAGTGAAGTGATGGATCCATGTTTCATCCATTATCACATATCGATGCAAAAATTCCGGTTTGTTACGTTTAAACATGGCCAAACACGGTTCACAATCATCAACACGTTCTCGTTTTTGGTCAACAGTGAGCAAACGCGGCACCCACTTTGAACAGAGCTTTCTCATAGTCAAATGCTTATGCAATATAAAGCCAACACGTTCTTTTGATATCTTTACGATGTCAGCTAACTCACGCAACTTCACTTTTCGATTATTCAAAACGATTTTGTGGATTTTTTTTATGTTTTCTGGTGTTACCGCCTCATTTGGACGTCCACTGCGTTCTGCATCATTGGTGTCTCTACGACCACGTTTGAACTCAGCAAACCAAGGTTTTATTGTTGTTTCTGGTGGAGCGGAGTTCCCATAACACTTTTCAAGCCATTGCTTCGCTTGAACTTGATTTTTTCCCATCAAGAAGCAGTGTAAAATTAAAACACGAAATTGTTTTTGATCCATTGTTTTGAAAATAACAAAAGTAGCGTCACTCTTAGCACAATAACTCACAAACTAATGAATAGAATATCATGAAATTTTAACAGCTGTCTTTTGAAGGTTAGTATTAACTGAAAAAAAGGTGACTGCAATAAAACTAGCGCCATCTATGTGTTAGGCCCGAGACTTTTCAGCCCATGTGTTATATGCAAATACATTACAACATGACAAAAACTTTCACTTTTTCCTTTTGTGTTCTGAAGCATCATCTCTTTTTAAACACCAGCAGTAGTGGGCCCAACATAGATAGGTTCCAGCGCCCCTGGTATCTTACTTCCATCGTCCTGATGTCCTTGTGAAATCTCTCCCTTTGTTCGTCGCTTACTGCACCGTCACTTACTGCTGCTTTTCCGGGAATAAAATTAAATGGGAGGCTTTCAACAGTTCATCTTTGAGGTTTTTATAGTTTTCATCTTTCTTGTTTCCCAGAAATCTTTTCACTACACTTACAAAATATTTCTTTTGGGTACTTGAAACCATTACTTTCTTTGTCCATAGATTTGACAAAGTTTTTTATTAGCCCAAGCTTAATAGGGAGAGTGTTAACAAGGGGGCATATTTTGAAGTACCAGGTTCAGAAGAAGTTCTATGAGGCCAATCTTTCTTACTGCAACGTTTTTTGTTGCCCTACTGTCGTAGCATACTGTGGAAATATCCTCTCTACGGTCTTGGGTAATTCCTACATTGTCCAGTCCAGAGTCAGATACAAATAATTTCAATCATCCCATGATAGGATGAAGTAGGTACTTGAAAATGGGACGTGCTAGACCATTTCTGTGAAAATGTGTTTTAATAACTACTTAAATGAGCATTCTCATCAATGTTACAAAACTCATGTCGACCTGTGTTATTGGGGAATGGTGTAATGTTTTATTTTACTAACCCCAGTCGAATAATTTATTAAATACATTTAACTTAGTTAGATATTTAAACTGAAATGTAGATGTTTGTATTTTTTTGTATCTTAATTATAAAATCTCTTCAATAATCTCTTAACTATTCCTTTTTTGTTTCTTTATTCTTCTCCATCCCAATGTTGTGTAAATATTTCAGATCTGTGGAACAACTGAGTTCACCTTTAGAACAAGAACCAATTACCGTAGGAAAGAGAACTAAACAGCCCAACCGACTTTCGGGAAGGGGCGGGACTTGGGGGAGCATTTCGAGGGTGTTCGCCCGTTCCAGGCACAGGAACAAGACGAATTCGCTGCAGGAAACAAGTAAGTTGAAAGTTTAATGCAGAAAACCGGAGCCCTTTCGCGTTGATTTCGTCGGAGATGAATAAAATACTTTTTGTTAGTCAAAACAAATAGATATTTTCGTTAGTTTTACCAAAATTTATTGTGTAATTTTCTGTACGAATTTGAATAATAGAAAATAAACTTCGTGATAGTCCTAAAGTCATTAAGCTGATGCATAAGTTCGTACGTTTTCTTTTAACTAAAATTTTCAAATGTAAGAACTGAACCTTATACAGCATGTCGGAAAAGTAAAGGAACTTTTTAAATTTTATTTCACGTGAAGCGGACAACCAAAAAAAAGTGTGGTTCTGAAATTTGTTTATATTGGGTATATTTGTACTTGTAGGAGATATGAATGTGTACACATAATATTTTTTTAATTTGAGGTTTTTTTGCTGAAGATATGGGATTCTATAGAATTTACCTGATTGGCGGAAGGGTTTCTTTGGAATTTTATTTTTATATCGAAGTAAATGATAGTGTTTTGTATAGAAAATTTACTGTTCTTTTTGATTTTCAAATCAGATTCGAAATTTGATTTTTTTTTAGTGTTAAACCGGAAGTAAATATTTCAAATATTTTTTAAAAACTTTACCATTTTAATTTAATTTTTTTTACTGCAAAATAAAGCTTAAAATTTATAAATGTTACCATAAAAATTGCAAAATGGAGTTTAGTTTAGGAGATAAGTAAATCAGCTATATATATATATATATCCTTTATAAAAAGAGAACTCTCATGCGGACAGCCTTAAAACAAAATTTACTAAAGTATATGAAGCGGTCCAAATAAATGGTAGTCGAAGGGCGCAAGATCCGGAAAGTACGGTGACTGGATAAAAACAACCCAGTCAACTTGTGAAACTTTGTTTGGGGTGGCCAAAGATACGTGTGATCTAGCATTGTATCGAAGGAACGTTAATTCAGGCTGTTCCTGAATGATTGCTTGTTTTAAGGGGGGAGGGGGGGAATCCCTTTAGACGCCTCAAAATATTTTTTAAAAACTTTACCATTTTAATTTAATTTTTTTTACTGCAAAATAAAGCTTAACATTTATAAATGTTACCATAAAAATTGCAAAATGGAGTTTAGTTTAGGAGATAAGTAAATCAGCTATATATATATATCCTTTATAAAAAGAGAACGCCATCATTAAAATCGTTCAGCGGATTGTCAAGTGACAGTGCTTAATGTGAGAATACCTTTTGTCACTTAGTCACAAAAACACGATGGAGCAAAGGGGTAATATTAAATTTTGTTGCAAGCTGGGTAAAACTTTTAGAGAAACATTTGAACCCCCTAACCCCCCCCCCCCCCTCCTTGGCTACGCCCATGCGCCATCTCTGTATCAGGCCGATAAATTTTCGAATAATCCTCGTACACACATTGACACTCTATATCGGTACAGGTTCTCACGGTACACGTTCGTTTGATGTTTTTTGTGGCTAGAAAAACTTTTTGAATTTTTGGACTTCGGCGTTCTCCTTCATTTTAAAATATTTTCAAGGTCATAGCTATCCGGTTATCCCGGAAGTCGTCAGTAAGTTCTTGATTTTAAATGAAACACCGGATGTATTATTTCATTTTTAGATTTTTGAGAAAATTTCATGATAGGTTATACCAAGTTTCCCTATGCCGATTTTGAACTGTTTCTTAAATATCTTGATTCTTTTGCAAATATTGAAAGTACAAGAATGATACTTTCGAAATTCACATTGACAATTAATTTATCGCATACAGGGTATTCAAATTTTGATGACCAATTACATTATTTTCAAAGTTGAAAAAGTTCGTTGTTTCAAACGTGACACTCTGTATATTATTGGATGGTCGGATGCAGAATTTGATTCTGCATCGATTTACTGTATTTTTCCCTATACCTATTTTCAACGGTTTTCTTGTTAATCCATATTTTCTATTTCAATGTGATTTTCGCAGAAACCGATAGATTCGTCATCGTTTGTATTTCGAAACAAAATGAACACGACTGAAACGGCAGAAATTCACTTCACAATAACAAATGAAACATATAAACAAACTGAAATATAATTTCAAGAAATAATAAATGAATGTAAAATTAAATAATTGTTCTATACGGCTGCCATTTTGGTTGAAACACTGAATAATTCTGTCATCTACCCCTCGCGAAACAGAACTTCGCTTGGACTTAGATTAGTGAACACATCGTGAACACGGTTCAATAATTCCTCTCTGTATGTACCGGCCTAGAGTACACTAGAGTTCTTTTATACGGCCCAGAGGTGAAAATCCAAGAGCGCCAAATCGGATGATCTGGGTGGCCAGTTCCAGGGTCCCTGTGGGCCAATTCACCGATCCTCGAACATCAAGGTCAACTGCCGGTGTACAGCTATATTGGAACGTGCTGGAGCACCATCCAGTTGCCACCAACTGTCTATCATGTGGCCTAGAGTACACTAGTTTTTTTATACGGCCCCAGAGAGGAAAATCCAAGGGCATCAAATCGGGTGATCTGGTTGGCCAGTTCCAGGGTCCTGTGGGGCAATTCACCGATTCTCGAACATCAACATGAACTCGCAAACTTTTAACGAACGACTACCGTGAGAAACTCAATATACCATAGAAAAGTAATGATAATAAATCTTTAGAGCAACAATACATCAGAGCGATAAATAATACATGAAATATAAATTATGGCATAAAGATTATAGTTAAGGCACACATTATTTGTTTGTCGCCTCTTAAGCCATATTTTCATCTCCACTTAGTAACATTATCCCTTTAACATTTCTTATTTATTCAGGTGAACACGGATATGAATCATACCGAAGCTGGTCTCCTCTAACAGAAGAAGGTTATGCTGAAAAACTTCGTCTCCTTCGAGAAGCTAGTTCCATACCCATGGAACGATGGAGAGCACCCACTGTCTTAGCTTGGTTGGAAGTGGCATTGGGTATGCCTCAATATGGAGCCAGATGTGCTGAAAACATTAAAAGTGGAAAGGTAAATGAGACGAAAAATCTACTGTGAAAAGCATTAAAGCATAATTAATGACGTTTATTGTAAAATTTAGACAGTTTAATATTAATTGGCTTATTAGGACCCTTTAGCAATATTAGCAAATCCTTATAGATTGGTCGTTTGAACGGGCAGGTCCTGCTAGAACTCAGCGATCTCGAGCTGGAATGCGGTCTGGGCATCACTCATCCCATGCACAGGAAGAAACTGAGATTGGCCATCGAGGAACATCGCCATCCAGCACTAGTTAGGTATCCATGCATTGCTCAGTTAGGACATACGTGGGTATCTAGCGAATGGTTACCAGATTTAGGACTCTCACAGGTAGGAGTGTTAATTGAAATACTTGCATCTTCACTTAAGCGAAGAAAAAGCTAAATGTTTGTTCAAAAAATTGTGCTAGTCGCGTGTCCTTTAGGCTGATATTTTAGTGCGTCCAAATTTTAATTCAAATTAAACAACAACCAAATTAGATGACTTGTGGTTAATACTTGGATAGATGACCGTCTATGGAAATACCTAGTTTTTGTACCGCATTTAAATAACAATAGTGTAAAATTCGATAAGAAAGTGTTCCTCTATCAAGGCTTGGTAACACCAGATGCCTTCTGACTACTCAGTCACTAATTTTAATAGGCTAGTCAGTCATTAAGTCACTGGGTTTTTCAATATACCAAAAGGTTAAACATAAACCAAGGGTTGAGAGTCTGATGGAGGATGTACGGACCGGAGTTAATCTATAGCTGAGGTTTATAGTTCAGGCCCCATGTTAAAATGTAGGTCCAGTCGCTAAATTCCTTCTGTTTTGTGCACTGTATAAAAATATTTATAAACACGGTTTGAGTGTCACAACTGATGTAAAAGTTCGTCCCATTTTTTTGAGAAAAATTTAAGAAATATTTTATTCACTAAAAATTAAATTTAATCAGTATAAAACTTATGAGGTTTTTGATCAAGGTGATTTTTCAAGTCTCTCAAGGAAGTCACGTTTTTACTATCTAAGGCAGGGGTTCCTAAACGGGGCGTCGTGGAGTGTAAACAGGGGTGCCGAATGGCGCACCTGTTTCTCTTCTTCGGAAACTAAAATTGCTTATATTTGAGGGTACAAAATAATACATTCAAATAGCACGAACTGCATGCATGGCGAACTGCTGCGTTCATCAGTAGGTATTCCCGCTGACGCCCTTCCCTTCCCCCGCAGTGTCCGCGTTCGGCCCGTCCTCGATAGCCATTTTAGTTAGATTCATTACGAAAAGCCAGATTGTTCAAAAAACTAGTCGTAGATATGGGAGTTGAACACATGACCCTGCTGTACTACTGCAGTTCACGATGGCTTTCATGTGGAAACGTCCTATCCCGGGTATTCGAGTTACGACAATAAATTCACATTTTTCTGCAAGGGGAAGGTAATGAAAACTCCAAGTACTTTTTCGAACCGGCCTTTTTGCAGAACCTAACACATTTGTGCCATATATTTGAGAAACTGAATTCCTAGAATCTGTCTCTGCAAGGCAAAAAGCTTCAGTTATGGATAAGGAAAATTAATGAGGATAGCGGTCAAGATTGTTTCCTGAATTGCATAAATACGCGGCCTCTAATAATGAGTTCGTTGTTTCACAAGGCTTGCAATCTCTATTTACATAACACCTTTCAAAGTTCTCTGAATGGTTTTGCAAAATACTTTGCAAAAGACAATGTCCAATGTCAAGCTCCACCAAAATTCGCTTCGCAAGAAGAAGAGAGTCTCATTGAACTCTCATGCGGACAGCCTTAAAACAAAATTTACTAAAGTATATGAAGCGGTCCAAATAAATGGTAGTCGAAGGGCGCAAGATCCGGAAAGTACGGTGACTGGATAAAAACAACCCAGTCAACTTGTGAAACTTTGTTTGGGGTGGCCAAAGATACGTGTGATCTAGCATTGTATCGAAGGAACGTTAATTCAGGCTATTCCTGAATGATTGCTTGTTTTAAGGGGGGAGGGGGGGAATCCCTTTAGACGCCTCAAAATGACTAATTTTTCACAAGTGTTTTTAAAGGTGATAAAATAATTGTATCATTTTAAAGTTCTCATCATCATCTTCTGACGATACTCACCTGGTTAGCGAAACGTGCGTCGAGAAGTTAAAAAAAAAGTGATTTGGTGTTTAGTGGCCCATCGCTTCAAGTTTGATGTGAAACAAGATTCCAATAAAAGAATTGATACAAAGTATTAAATTAAAAATTAAGTTAAAAAAGTCAAATTTTGTACTATCTTTTCGACATTTTTATCTCAAAAAAGTAGTTTATTCACACGAAATTTTTAAAACCTTAGATACGTCCTCCCGATAATGATATAAAGACAAGCCTCCCAAAATTCCAGCCAAAGTTTTGAGTTACAGCGCGAGCAATTTTTGAAAACAGTTTCGAGATAGTCGCTTTTAAAATTTCAGTACGATAAAACGATTAGTTTTAGTGACATAGCGATCAGTCAGCGATCCCAGGTCCACATAACAGACCTTCAGCTTCTTCGAAAAACTAGTTTTCTTCAATCTGCTGCTATTTTTGGGCTGTACTAGTTGCTTTTGTCTCGGAAAGACTGTTCTAGTGCCAATAATTATGCGTGCCACTATGCATGGTGTCACTATATTGTGGTACCACTATACACACAAATACAGTTGCACTATCAATTGTACTCGGCTCGAAACTTTCTCCGTGTTTATCAGTAAATTGATTACCTTGATGATGTTTTTTGTAGATTTTTTTCGAGCGATATTATATAAGAACATAAAAAAGATATATTAAATAATATAAAAAGCACTGGAATATATACACATCGTATTAAAAACAATCATTTTAGAGATATAGCTTGGCCTCTAAGGTTTGGATGCGCAGTAGCCTAACGGTCTAACGCCTCAGAGCTCATTCGAAACAGTGCATTAATCGTGTTAAGTACTGTACATTCGCGGAACTCTCCGTTCTCTATCTCTGTTAGACACTGACTTTCTCACTTTTTCGTTTGCGCATTTCAGAGGCCAGCTATATTGGTTGAGCTGTACCTGGCTCGCAATATGCGGGCGCCGGCGCAATAACTCCGTAAATATTTTATATTTTTAATTTTTCCTCTTGCCAGTTAATATATAATTCTCTTAATATAGTTTATTTTCGAAATATGAAAAAAAAAGATTTTTTGGAATTTCTAAAGAGGTTTCCTCCTTAATTCACTTCGTTATGAATAGTGTTTCTCCGAATTAATCTGATTTTCAGACAACATCTTATAATAAACGATTGCCTTCCATTTCCACAAAATTCATACCTTTTTCAGATCTTTTACGTGTAACGCTCAATCCTTTACGTGTTATTATACATACACTTCTGCTTTGCGAAGCAATGTCATCTAGAGTTGTATGAGTGTCATCAAATATTACTATAAAAAATTAAATAATGAAGGAATAAGAATTCTCAATGGGGTAAACTGTTTGTCGCTGGATGTTTGTCATAGAGAGAGGGCATCTGCGTTGGGAGGGGCAGGGATAAAAGCAGGATGAATTTTTCCATACACTCAATACATATTTAACAATCCAACCACACCCATTTAGTTAGGAAAAAGAAAAGGTTTCCGAATCAACCAGTAGTTTTAGAATAATTTTACAATAATTGTTTACAGTTTTAATTTACACTAAGTGATATTTTTTCTAGTATTCTGAAAGTTTTGCTTCTAACATGGTGGACGCTCGAATGTTAGAACACTTAAGCAAAAAAGAACTGGAGAAATATTTAGGTGTGACGAGGAAATTTCATCAAGCATCTATAGTTCATGGTATTCATCTTCTTCGGATAATGAAGTACGACAGGCAGGTAAGGATTTATAATTAGGTCTAAACATTTGTTTTATAATTGTGATGGGTATGTTTACAGGCTTTAGCTTTGAGGAGGCACCAATGTGAGAATATGGATGCTGATCCGTTGGTCTGGACCAACCAGAGGTTTATAAGATGGGCCAGAAGTATTGATCTTGGTGAATACGCTGATAATTTAAAAGGTACTATAAAGCAATTTCCAGGCTGTGTCAGAAATAATAAAATCAAAAATCAATATAACTCGAAGTAAATATATTTCAGTTTTAAAAGTTTTTCCAAGTCTCGTGAATATATTCCTTTGCAGATAGAAAAAAATGAAATCAAATACATATCAGGTGTGGCGTTTACTAATTTTTATTTTTTTCTTAAAAAACCACTTTTAATTTGGGAGAAAGATATATAAAATGCTCTTCCAGAAAAACGGAACATTTTTTGAGGTAGTCCAGACTACATGCCATATCGATGAAAACACGTGGTAGTCGGAAGGGGCCAAGTCTCGTGAGTACGGCGGGTGTGGCAAGAGTTCCCAACCAAATGCAAAAATGGTATTTTTGATCGCTCTCGTTATGTGTGATGGGTGTTGCAGTATTGTAAAATCAGTTTTCCGTGTTTTACAGCCAATTTTTGGCGCTTTTCGATCAGTGCATGGTTCAAATTGCTCATTTGACGGCGGTAGCGAACGGTGTGAAGTGTTTTACCTGATTTCAGCAACTCATGGTACACGACACCCTTCTGATCACACCGGTCTTGTGGTCGATGTTGATGGTTATCCTGCTTCAATTCGTGATTTTCTACATTTTGGGTTCTCGAAATATATCCATTTCTCGTCTCCAGTAACGATTCGATGCAAAACAGTATTACTTACATGCCAAGAAAGCAAAACTTCGCACACCGTTTTTCGTCTTTCCATCTGTATATCGTTCAGCTAATGTGATGTCCATTTTCTTGCGTTCTGGATCTTTTCAATGGCATGCAAACGATCACAAATGGCTCGACGAGCAACATTTAACCTCTCTGTCATTTATTGTTGACTTTGCATATCGAAATCGTTTAACCCTAGAACACTAATATGTTTTTGACACATGTTTATACAACATGTACAACATTATACAACATGTTCTAAAAAAACCATAACATTGATATCAAACATTTATTTAAATAAAATTCCATAGAACTGAAAATTCTTCTTTTATTTCCTAAAGACCAAAGTAACGACATGTTTATATAATAGTGCAATTATATTGTACACTCAGTGAATTAGTTATCGCGGTACTCACCACATATCGCATGCCCGTACTTAACATATATGGTGGACATACGTCTCAATCGACTTTGGCAATAACGACAGGGTTTTACAGGCTCTAGGAGAGGCACACGCTCAGGTTCCTCAGTAATTTTCGAAAAAGCGCGAATATCCTGGCGAAAAATCTTTTCGTAAGTTTGGGATTGAAAGTCTTTCTTCCACTGATGGTCTGGCAAGTAGATGTACTAAGTCAATCAGGTAGTCACATCGGGAAAGTGGCTCGACATTTGCCTTCAATTTATTATGGCAGTACACAATATATGAATTAATGAAACAATGCCGTAAAATATGTATAACGGCCATCTGCGCGTTTTTCTATTGCAACTCATACTGTTACAAATTTGGTGAAATGTATTAAAGACGACTTGGTCTGATTATAATCCAAAACTATTGCTGGTTTGCCAGTCTGTGTGCAGACTTCTGCCTCTTCGTGGAGTGTTGAGAGAAGCAAAACTTTTTTTTTGGAGAATACGAGAATAATGTTTTCTTTTTATCGCAACAATACATGAAAGTAATAGGGCGCCTTTTCTTGGCTTCTGATAATTTTGCAGGAATGCCTATTATATTCTTGCGTAATGTTGCGCAACGTTTCTACAATGATCAACTTGTAGGGATTTTCTAGTAATTCATCAGCAAGGTAAACTGAAGTGAAACAGTTATCCATTGTAACAACCTAAGAGTTGTTCGCCAATTGTGGCATAGGATGAGGGCGAATATGATGTTTTGCATATTTCGATAAACATCTCCCACGAATGGGTGCAAATTCATCAGCTTCTTGTCTAGTTTGTTTATCATCGAATCGCAGGCAATTGGTAAGGAATGCAAAACGTTCAGAACTCATGCAAGCTCCGTAGAACGTTTCATAAATAATAATATCAAACATTTGTTTTATATTCAAGTGATTGTCTTTCTTTGCAGCAAGCAAAATTACAAAAACGCTTTCAATTAATTTTTTGTGAAGTTTGAAATAGTTGCTGAGATTTCTTTGTACTTTTGAGCCTGTTGAAAGATTTCTTCATTTCTCCACCAAAGTATAAGAGGCTGGCAGCTGCTCTACAGACCATCTGTTTGGGAGTACAATTAACTCGTGTCTTCTTCTAGTTTCTCTTCCAAAAGTGGATATTGGAATGGCATCATCAGAATCCTTGTCTTCAGTTGCATTGTCATTATTTTCAAATAGAGATTTAGCTGTATCAACATCTGGGTTGAAAAGACTGGATATGGCTACGTCATTTTCGTCAGAATCGAGATCACTTTCTGAAAGTGCTTCTACTTCTAATTAATCTGCCTCACAAGAACTGCCGCTATCTTCAAAAACTTCAGGTTCACTATCTTCACCCTTCATTATTTTTTCAATTTCTCGTTCTGCATCTTTTTCTATCAATGGACGGTATTTATCCCTTTTGGACGACATTCTCTTGAAACAAACATTATTGTAAGTTTATAGTAAGGTTAAATAACAAATAAATAAATAAACAAAGATTAATATCTGAAATTGTTCACTATATAAATATATATATATATATATATATATATATATATATATATATATATATATATATATATATATATATATATATATATATATATATATATATATATATTGGGAAACCTTGAAAAAAGATAAACTCGTTTAATAAAATGAAATCTAAATCAAAATGGAAGTAATATTTACATTTATTAGTACAATATGTTCCCTCGTTTCCAGCACCATCTTTTAAAAAAAATAGAATTATTAACCACCACACCTGATATTAATTAAATATTTTTTTTAGTAGACTAAACAATTTGACAGTTACAAACTGTGGCGTAGTATGTAAAAACATTTCAATATTTTAATATCGGCTAAGATCTATCAGAAAATCAATCGAACCTGGGATAATAGTTAATAATTTGTAGTAGTAAATAATCTTTCAGATAGTGGCGTTCATGGTGGATTGGTTGTTTTGGAACCGTCATTCAATGGTGATACAATGGCCACCGCTCTGGGAATCCCAGCCAGCAAGAACATCATTCGACGACATCTTACCGCCGAACTGGAGGCTTTGGTTTTACCAGCCAGGTATGTGATCTTCTGCCAAATGGATGAGCTCCAGGCCGAGGCAGCCAGAGTCATCTCAAAACACAATAGATGAACAATCAGACATTATTTCGACGCGTACCACTATCTCTTCGCCTGAACATATTATTTCCCTTTTTTGTATCAATTTTCAACATTTATTTTAATTGATTTATTTCCACTTTATAAAACGGGTCTTTCAAAAAGAAGATATTTGACAGTTGAATAGTTGCCATTTATAAAAATTGTGCAGTATAGAACAGCCTGTATGATTTGATCTATTTGCATTGATCACTCTAATTAAATGTTTAAACAAAATGTTCTTAACTTTCTGCCATGAAACACTAACGAAGCAAAATTTTCTTGTTCGAATATTAAAAATTACAAAAAATGCCTCCTGGAGTATGTTTAACCAATATAAATCAGCTTGAATTGGGTTTTTGAATAAAACATAAAAATCGATTTTTTTACTTTATTTTAAAACTTCATAAATAATATTGATAATCGCTGCGAAAAACTTTAATTTCTTTTACAAATGATTATGAATGAATTAAAATTTATAAAATGCGCCGCGATTGGCAGTCATGTTTGTGACGTCATTATGGTAAAGTGTTTTCAGGTTAGTACTGTCAACGGCTTCTACTTGTATATATACTGTCAAAATTATTATTGGTTAAGTGCTAAAAGGTTCATAAAGGCTAATTCTGATAATATACTTGCTGTGGATATTTTTATGGTCACAGATTTATAATATTAAATTATATTTCGGTTATAATAACTTGATGTTAACTTATAAAAAGAACATTAAATTTGTTTTTTTAAACGTAACTAGTTATTCATTCTTTTAATGAATATTAATAAATGTATGTTGATATTATAGGTGATTTTAAAATCACGCAATGATAATAAAGTCTGTATTAGGCAACATATTATGATTAACAACTGCATGAGGTTTGAGAAAATCAAACTTTGATATTATTCCAATGACGTATTCTATATAATAATAATAATAATAATAATAATCTTTATTGTCTGACAGAATAAATCCATTTATGAGACAATTCACAAAAAAAAAAAAAATAACAAAGATAAAATAGAAAATCAAGTCAAAAACAATGCTTATATAATAACAGACTTAGATAATAATAATAATAATAACCTTTATTGTTTGACAGAATAAATCCATTTGAGACAATTTATAAAAAAAAGCAACAAAAAAAAAAGAAAGAAAATCAAGACAAAATCAATGCGTATATAACAGACCTAAATAAAGCTACAACAACGATCCCTACACTTTATTATCGATCACTGCAACAGCCTCAAGGCGACAAACCTCGTGAACCGATCTGCAGATACGTTATTAATGTCAACATCGCAGCACAGATCATTGAAGAGCTTCATGGCCTGAAACAGAGGTGTCCTGACCATGAAGTTGGTTCTAGCATAGTGGAAGCCCACCACAGATAGAAGTTCAGGGCAGTCAATGAGTGATCTACACAATTTATAGATGAACTGAAGAAGTAAATATTTTCGGCGACTAACTAACGATGATATTTGAAATTTCAACAGGAGACTATTCTGATCTATATGTCTCGTCGGATATCTTCCATCATGTCTGAATGCTAAAAACTTAGCGAATTTTCTCTGGACACCTTCTAGTTGCAATTTGTATCTGTTATACAAAGGGTTCCATACTACAGCACCATACTCCAACTTTGACCTCACATAACTGTGATACAGAGTTTTGAGTGTATTTATGTTCACGAAATCTGCCGAGTTCCGAAAGATGAATCCTAATATTCTCATTGCCTCACTCCGAATGTGGCTAATGTGAGATGAAAAAGACATTTTAGTATCAAAAACAATTCCCAAGTCCCTGAACATCCCGACCCTCTCAATAATTGCACCATTCAGGTTGTAATCAAAATGCGTGACATTCTGGATATTCGCAAATGACATGATATAACACTTGCCAAAATTCAGCGGCAAGTTGTTGATGTTGCACCATTCTTCAACAACCTCAATATCGTTCTGCAACATAAAGCAGTCAGCGTTGCTATTTATATTTCTATATAGTTTCAGATCATCTGCGTACATTAAAATATTGCTTGAAACATTTGTCACTATATCATTAATAAATAGTGCAAAAAAAAGGGGAGCAAGATTACTCCTCGGGCCCCACTCGTGGCGGTAAATTGAGGTGATCTATAACCTCGTACCTCAACGTAATGCACTCGATCGCTCAAATATGACTCAAATAATAGTATGTTTGTCACTGAATCCAAAATTTGCCAATTTATGCAGCAAGATGGAGTGAGCCATTCGATCAAAGGCCTTAGAAAAGTCAGTGTAGACCGTATCGACCTGTCCACCATCATCCAAAGCCCGACCAACAAACTGAGCGAAGCAAGCCAAATTGCTAATCGTACTCCGACCAGCAAAAAATCCATGCTGCCTCGATGATATCACACTCTTAACTTGACTGAATATGCACGCATAAACGGACATCTCAAATACTTTAGCAAAAGGTGACAAAATCGACACAGGTCTGTAGTTTAAGATACTGCAACGATCGCCCTTCTTAAAGATCGGAACGATTCTTGCCTTCTTCCACACTTTTGGGAACACGCTGGTTGAAATTGCCAAATTAAACACAAAAGATAACGGCCGCAATAACGCAGGAGCACAATCTCCGACAAAAAAACACGGTACCTCATCAGGTCCGCAAACAAACCGTTTCTTCAATCTTTTCAGTGCCCTCATTATCATATCATCAGATAAATAGTCGAGTGTTACCTTTGAGCTGGAATTATCACTATGTGGGGTCATGTTCCGATCAGTCGGAGGTCTATAAACGCCGCTGAAGGACTTTGCAAAGGCGTTGACAATATCGTTAGGGTCTGAGTACTCACAGTCTCCGTCTGTGAGCAATTCAGGAAGGGAATCCGACGAAACCCTTGCCCTGACGTAAGTCCAAAATGATGAAGGATCATCAGATATCGAATTCTCAGCTTTATTTAGATAGATTTTGTGGGCCGTGTTTATCATTTTCTTAACAGAAGCTCGTTGCACATTGAATTGTTCCCGTAAAGGCTGCGAATCTGACTTTTTCCTTTTTTTGAATAGTCTATGCTTGCGTTTTATGGCTTTTATTATCTCGGGTGTAAACCACACCGGAAATGTTCTCTTACGGATGATAGATCGGGGCACACATTCATCAATAATACCGAATATCTTCCCATACAGAAACTCGCATGCCCTATTCACATCACTTATAACATACAAATCTGACCAGTCTATATTTAAAACCCTCTGATAAAGCAACAAAAAATTTGCTTTTCTAAAATTGTATTTGAATTGGGATCTGTTGGCGGGAAACACACGCCGCTCATTGGAGTTAGAAGCGAAGAAGATGGAGAGGGAAGGATGGTGACTATCTTCATTAACCAACGGTGACAGTTCTCTAGAGACCTCGCAATGGATATTTGAGATAATAAGATCCAATATTTTATGATGTGTGTTGCGATAGTTATTATATTGTTTAAAACCAAGTAAATTAATAAAATTAGATAATATTTCTGCTTTCTGATCGGGAATACTATCCTCGCAAAGATTCGGCACGTTAAAGTCGCCCAATATCAATACATTATTATTATGAAGACAATGAAATGTTTCCAAAAGCTCGAAGAAAGATGAAAATTCATCGAAACTAATATTGGGTGGAACGTATATAACAAAAACATATAATGTCGATAAATTAACAGTCAATTTACACCCTATCACATCGGCCTTGACGATCTTCGAACGGATTGCCTGGAGATCCAATTGAGTTGCATTTAATTTTTTCTTGGTAGCCAATATTACACCTCCACCCTTGGACACACCCATTCTACACAAGTCCCTGTCACATCTGAAAACAGAGTATCGACTATCGAATAGTTCACTAGATGATATATTGTCCCGAGCCCAGCTTTCAGTGATCGCAACAACGTCATGACTTGTACCACAAACAGATCTATAAAATTCTAATGTCTTGCTGTTCAGGCCCCTAGTATTTTGATATAAACACGATAGTATCGAGTCGGGCCACGACAAAATTCTATCAGACACTTCACTTAGTTTAAATTACCTATATGAATATGTAGAGCAGCAATTCGTTTGCTGCTTTTCTAAAATCTTAGATTGTGATAACTTTTTGCCAGAACTAACCGTAGGAATAAAGAAGAGGCGAAATAATGTTCTTGAATACACTATTAAATATACATAATTAAACCTCCCCCAACTAGGATAATATTGATAATATATTACAGTAGATTATAATATGTAATCTACATTAATAACTAATTCAAATAAAAACAATCACCACCCCAAATTACATACATATTTGTTTTTAGAATAGTTTGATTGTTTTCGTTGAAGTTTGCAATACTTTTAAAATCAAACTGATTCTTCAAACCACAACACTAATCTCTATTAACAATATTTTCAAAACAAAAATCCACCCATACTACATTATTGGTTTAATTAAGGTTCTCAGTATTTTTAAAACGATGGCGATTGTTCGCCTTACATGTTTTACAAACCATCACATTAGACTCTTGATTTAATAATATTTACAAATATGAATAAATGCAGCTGCCAACTATCTATAATTCATGACGAGCTAGAAATTTCCCAAATAAAAGACACCTAACTGAAGAAAGCTGTAATAAGCATAATAAATAAAAATATAATAAGTATAAGACTTCATATACTATTACCTTCCAAATTGGTAGTCGAATTTTGTTCTTGTCTATTAGCTCTTTCTTGAATATTATTATTCGTATCCAGTGACGGTTGGTCCATAAGGGCACGTGGGCACGGGCCACACCTAAAAATTTTAAAAATGAAAATTTGATGTCTGACTGTTGCACTCGTATTTTTACACAGCAAGGTGTGTGTATGATACTAAAAAATGTCAAATGTTTTGGTTGTGACGCATTTCCCTATCCCCATTCCAAATTTTGGTTATACGTACCCCACCTGTTTTTTACCCCACGAACCGCCGCGGTTCGTATCCTACGAAACAGACGATCCTGTAGGGTTTTCTCATTGTTACAACTCGCAGTTGTGTTGCTACATGTAGATTCTTTGCGGTCAGCCAGGAATATTCCTTCCTATAAATTTGGCACGTTAATTTGTTTTCCCTACATGAATTAAATGATATAAATAGATAAAAGTAAATTATGAAAACGAATGCAAAAAACAAAAGGAACCCTAATCTAATTTCAATATTTCATTCTGAACTTACCTTTGAGTTTCCATATTTTTATGTAAAGATACATCAGTATAACGTCGAAAACTGCACCGAAAACCTAAATAAAAACTTAAAGCCAGTATAATTTCAAATCACTAGCAAACCAACAGATTCACTCAAAGATATAGATTAAACCTATAGAACAATGACTAAGATCGATAAATTGTTTTATTTGCCCGAGACTCCGATTCTATCCGAACGTCTTTTCGGAAAGAGCGCGAAAGAAAATTTCGATGTAACTTCCGAATTGTTCCTATTCGACCCGATATTACCGATATTGGCCTGCCGTTACCATTGTGAAGTCACATACGTTTGTGTTGTTTTCGGAAACTCTCAGCGCGTCATCGGTACTAGGTTTAAAACATTATTTTCAATTTGATATAACTTTTTAATTATAAGAAAAAAAATAAAAATAGTTCTGTTATCAAACTTATATATGATCTGTCCATTTATGGCAAAAAAAATGTTCAAAACCCCAATTGTTTGTCAAGCTGGAAGCGACCTTTCTGATTATCGTTGCCCCTAAAAAACGTCTAGACTCTTCGGATTTTAGAGAGCTTCTCCGTAAATAAGAAGCATATCATGATATTCGCGTACAGAATACATATTTTTTAAATCACTATTTGTCTCTTCATAGTTCTGCTTGCCATTCATTTTTCTAGCAAGTCTTCTCGTCAAGTGTCTCGCCCATTTGAGTCCATGAACCCTCCCATAGTTCATATATCCAGATTTTTCTATAACTGTTTGGAGTCATTCTCAGTATCAAAAATGCTTATCAAGCTCATTTCATTTATATTAGATAACTTGATGATTACAAAAGTCGACATTATTGTGTCTGATTTTTTTTGTCTACTATTTATGATTATAAGGTACAAAATAATATAACACCAAAATAAAAGCATCCTGAATACCATTGCTACCAGTTGAATTCACGTCAATTATATATTCTCGTATATTGTAATGAAATTTATTAAAAAGTATCCTATTACAACGAACGCTGTTTCATAATTGAAATAAATGTTGGAAACAAGACCTCGATAATTTATTATATAAATGTGCAATATATTATATCCATTTTATTTTCGAATCCTATGAAATAACTAATAAAATCAAAATATACAGAAATATTATAATTAATTGAATGAATAGTTAACAAATAAAGGTTGTGAAATGCCACGATATTTCATTTCCTTGGGTTTCCTCTTGAAACGTTTGCAATAAAATTAATTTTGTTGCAAATCGTTTTCAATGAACAGTACGGACACTCAAATAATTTTTATGGGAACACATTACACAAACATTCTATGTTATTATTTTGCTTTCTTGCTTAGCACCGCCTTCAATGTCATTGTTAGAGCACAAGTTTAGATCAGACTTTTCTCATTCTCGATTCGACTAAAATAAAAAGGGAAACTAGAAATCATATTAACGACCAGACTTATTGTCAATGCTTGTTATTTTATCGAGTAGCTCGTTAGTAAGTTAGTTCAATTTTGAGCATTTTAATAGGTGTCTCGGTTAATAACGTCGATTTTGCTAAGAGATGACGTTATTAATACATTTGTTGGTATCTTTGAATATAAAACTACAGGAAAGAGCATATAATTATGTAAGTGGGACCAGAATGGTAGGTGCTTATGGCTGACTACCGTTTCCGGTTTGGCAGTGGCATAGGGCAATATGGAAATATGAATAAAAACAATAAGCTGATATAAGTTTACAGTTGTTTAAAACAATAAATTATTGTATAATTGTCGTTACTGTATTAAATTAATGAAGACTTACTAGATACGGCAAAGAAATATAAAAATTTATTTAGTTAGCTTAAGTTAGCGAATTTTTTCATCTACTACAACGTTTTTACAAATAAAATTAATTCTTATAGTGTAAATAGTCGATAAATAAAGTGTTAGTTTGGGAAGCCATGAAAAAAGATAAACTGGTTTAATAACATGAAATACAAATCAAAATACATTAACATTTAAAACAATTTCCACAATTGTCTTATCAATTCAATTTCAAACAATTTGTTTAAAAAAAAAAGAATTGTAAAAAAGGCAACATTCTGTATTAGTTATATTTTATGGGTTCTTTATACGAGTAAAGTAACATGTTTTATATGTATCAAACGAAAACTAAAAATAATCAGAATTTGTAAGCCCCAGTATCTCAGAAAACTAAAAATTTTAGAACATACGTTAAAAAATTAAGTTCAAAAAAAGATAATCACTATCTTAAATAACATTAGTTATATTATTTTACCTAAATCAATTTGACTACGCCTATGCATACCAGGCAGTATGTTTACTTCATAACCTTAAAATGTCATTGAAACAAAATACGTTTTTAATCTCAAATAATTCACAAATTTCGAATTAAAAGCACTTACTAAGGTAAGGTTACTCCTGAATTGTTATTTTTTCGTTTAAGAAAATAACGCCCACAAGACTCACAACTAACCATATTTTGCGTGTTTACCTTTCTTCGGATATTTCTGCTTTTATTGTCAATATAATAAGTTGTAACTTCTAAGTTGTTGACACCTACTACCAACATTCCAAAACAATATGTCATCTGTGGTGTTTCAATATAGCCCTTTCCGTCCCCATTTATATGTAAGTAATGCCTGAATGATTGTGGCGTGTTCATATATTTTTTTTTCCTTTATTTGGGTTTTTCGCCACTGTCGAAAACTCAAAAAATATCAAAAATACCTGTTCTTATTTAAAGAAAGAATCACTGGGTGAAAACAAAACAAAAAAAAAACCAAACGGAGACAAATTTCTCAGTGATTCTTTTTTGTAATAAATTTGCCTAACGAACAAAATTTTAAAGATATAAAAATGTTATAAAAAAATTTACAAACTTTTAACGTTAACGTTTCGGACGGTAATCTCCCCCCGTTTTCAAAACTAAACTAAAAAATAAATTATATTAATTTGTAATATATAAAGTAACGAGTGAAAGAAAATATATTTTTTTGTATATGTCAACGATACTTACATTGACAACAATAGATTTTCATGACAGTGACATACTACCAAAAAATATATATAGGTAATGTTTACTGTGTGATTGTTTATTGTACTGGTTGTGTATTCAAATATTTAAATGTTTTTAATTGTATTCTTTTGAATCGGGAACCATATTGAATTTAAATCTACCGAAGGCATAGCAATACTAAACTAAACATAAATACAAATTTGGAAATATTAACTCTGTGCTTAAAAACCACATATTTTCAATTAGATAATGATTATTATCAACAAAATTTCGGAATGGCAATGGGTTCTTCTCTTTCTCCTTTGATAAGTAATATGTTTATGGAGGAACTCGAGAATGACATATTAAATAAATCTCTTAAAAAGCCATTAATATGGCTTAGGTACGTTGATGACATTTTTGCTATATGGCAACAAAGCATTGACGATTTAAATATTTTTTTACAAGATATAAATTCTCGAGAGCCTACAATTAAGTTTACTTTAGAGATGGAGAGGGAGAATAAATTGACATTCCTCGACACTTTAATAATAAAACAAAACAACAAATTAAAAACTACAGTTTACAGAAAACCGACATACACAGATAGGTATCTCAATTTCTTTTCAAATCACTCAAAATCGGTCAAAATAGGAGTAATTAAAAGTTTATATGACAGAGCAAAACTTTTTGCTCTGTTTTTGTACCGACAGTGATACACTACAAAAAGAAACAAATCACATAAAAGACATTTTAATAAAAAACAATTACCCAAAAAAAATTATAGATAAATCGCTTAAAAATTTTGATACTAGACAAAACAGACAAGCTATTAATAACAATAATAATAACTCTCAATCAACCTCACAATCCCTTATATCCGCGGTATTTCTGACACAATTAAAAGAGTAGGAAATAAATACAACATAAGAACGACATTTAAAACAAAAAATACTCTTAGATCTCTATTAACAAAGACTAAACCAAACAATATACAACAAAATACCAAAAATGTGGTTTATAAAATTCCCTGCGAATGTGCAAAATTCTATATAGGTGAGACATCTAGACTGTTAGATGTTAGAGTAAAAGAGCATAAAAACCTTCTTAGAAAGGGCAATGTTAATAAATCTAGAATTTGTCAACACGCATGGGAATCGGGTCATAAAATCAATTGGAATAATTCCAAAACGGTATAAAAAGAATCGGTAACAAAATACAGAAGATTAAAAGAAACCGCTATAATTAATTTAAGTAAAAATAACTGTATTGCTATGCCTTTGGTAGATTTAAATTCAATATGGTTCCCGATTCTAAAGAATACAATTAAAAACATTTAAATATTTGAATACACAACCAGTACAATAAACAATCACACAGTAAACATTTACCTATATATATTTTTTGGTAGTATGTCACTGTCATGAAAATCTATTGTTGTCAATGTAAGTATCGTTGACATATACAAAAAATATATTTACTTTCACTCGTTACTTTATATATTACAAATTAATATAATTTATTTTTTAGTTTAGTTTTGAAAACGGGGGGAGATTACCCTCCGAAACGTTAACGTTAAAAGTTTGTACATTTTTTTATAACATTTTTATATCTTTAAAATTTTGTTCGTTAGGCAAATTTATTACAAAAAAAGAATCACTGAGAAATTTGTCTCCGTTTGGTTTTTTTTTGTTTTTACCCAGTGATTCTTTCTTTAAATAAGAACAGGTATTTTTGATATTTTTTGAGTTTTAGACAGTGGCGAAAAACCCAAATAAAGGAAAAAAACCCATTTATATGTGCATAAAGATAGGCAAGGCTCCGTCCTGTTAGTTTTATATTCAAAGGTTGGTATAGACCAATAGTTCGTTATTAATGGTCACTGTGCAAAAAACATAGCTATTCATAGGTTTGAATATGTCGAATTATGTACCAGAAAAGGGCGTTTTGTAGGGAAGTTTAATAACTCTTTTTCAGTTGAAGAAAATGGCTGCTGAAAGTTATCGACTGTTGGTTGAAGTTTATGGTGGACATGCTCCATCCCAAAAAACTTGAGAACTATGGTTTAAACGCTTCAAAAGTAGTGATTTTGATGTAAAATATAAGGAGCGTCCAGGACAGCGGAAACAGTTTGAAAATGCAGATTTGCAAGCATTATTGGATAATGACTCAACTCATTCGTTGAAACAATTGGCAGAAACATTGAATGCTGCCCGATTCACCATTTCCGAACGTCTACACGCATTAGGAAATATTCAGAACGAAGGAAAATGGGTTCCATATCAACTAAAAGAAAGAGACATTAAAAGACGAAAACCCACATGAGGATTTTGCTTGTCAGACAGAAAAGAAAAGGTTTTTTTGCATAGAGTTAGTGATAGGTTGATGAATAGTGGATCTATTTTGACAACCCAAAGTGCAAAATATTATGGGCCAGCCTTCAACATCACAACCAGTGCGCAATATACATGGCTAGAAGTATTTGCTGTATTTTGGTAAAATGACTAGAATAATAATGTTTGAATTGGTTGTTGTTCCCTTTTGGAAGATAAACACACCATCATCTGGTGCGTCTTCAGTACGATTATGAACGCCGTAGAGTCGCTTGGTGGTGGCAATTCATTTCGTGAACCGGATTTTTTAATTGTGTTTTGAAAATAAGTTATAACAATTTGGACCAACAGTCCGCAATCAAATTTTTTTCTGACTTAGACAGAATGCGACAATAACTGTCAAAACTTCAATAGGCCTATGGAGACGGTGTTTTGTCTCAGGCCTATGTTTAAAAGGCCGGCAAATACATCCTCATAAGTATTATGATAACATTAAATCACTGAAGATCATGCCATGAACTAAATCGATACTGTTTGATTGGGACAGTTTTCGGTGGTACCAGACCCAATAATTTTCTGCTTAAAATTCGGGAATAAGTTCTTAATTGCTTGATGTGATTAAGACGTAGAATCATTTAATACATCAGGCATTTTATTATGAATTTATTACGGCCATAAACCTTTTTTTTATAGAAAATCCTTCCCAATTTTGAATAAATTTAAACATCACTACAGAATAAAATTAACTTTACATCGAACGAAGCAAAACAGAAACATCTGAAACTTTGCATACTGTAATGTATATGTATATAATCTAACCAGTTTAGTCAGCAGAGTATGCTGAGATCAAAGATCCTGATCCAAAGCTCCTTGTGTACAGTTCAGACTTCTTAGACGCCTTATTACTTTTACATTTATTGACATAAGATGAAGCTTCAACAAAAGACAATTCCATAAAATAATCCATATATATATATATATATATATATATATATATATATATATATATATATATATATATATATATATATATATATATATATATATATATATATATATATATATATATATATATATATATATATATATATATATATATATATATATATATATATATATATATATATATATATACGGTTACTTGATAATATTATCGTACGCAAACGAAAAATAATGTTTCTAGTTTCCCTGCTACACTATTAATCTCATCAGAAACACTACAAAATGTAAAAAAAAAACAAACACACACAGGAACTCTCTTCTCTCTCTCAAAGTGTTTTACTGAGATCACTAGTGAACAAAGATGTGTTAATGCTAGTCCACTCTATTTCTGGTTTAAAAAAGTTTTCTTGAATTTGGAATGTTTTATTATGCTTGAAGTTCTGAGTGAATATATGTTTTAAAAAAATTTAAACGATTTGAAGACATTGATGGTTATCTAATATTTTATTGTACATCCAAGTCTTCAAACTGGTTTTCTTATGCATGAACAGATGTTAGATTAGTGTCTATTATACCTATTTGATTATTTTGGGGCGTAAGATATGTTTATGTGAGCTATATTTGATTGAAATGTTGTGTTGTATAGGAACCTGAATATATTTTTCTAAATTGTCACTATAGATGGATGTATTGAAAGTTGCATAAAACTAATAGTTGAATTTAAATTTTTTGTATACTTTATCAAGAAAAAAGTACAGTGGAAAATAATTGTTGTAGCAAGTAACAGAATGTAAAAAAAAACTTACAAGTAACAAAATATCTACACATCATTCGAAGCATTTGTTTGAAACATCAAGTTGATGTAGGCAATGATCATAAAGGCATTTACATAAAGGCATTTTCTAAGTATTTCATTATTAAACCATCAAACTCACAATGATTTAATTTGATTGGTAATAAATAACATTGATGAGATATTTTTTGTGTTATTGTTAGAATGAAGAGATGATTTAAGAGCTACTGAACTTTGGTGAACTATAGGAAAGATATTAACTGACGACCTTACCCTGTGACAATTATGTGTATTATTTACATAATAAATCACAATATGTTGGAACAATAACGGGACTCGTTAAATTAAAAAAAAACAATAACTTAGTTTGTCAAAATGATTTCTTTTTGTTCAAAACGCATCCCTTTTTTCCCCTACCCTTCCGCAACAATACACCTCTGGGTTTTATCCATGCTAGTATACATTTTTCTATGTCCTTTTTCCGGAATCACTTCAGTGGCCCTGGTCACGGCTTTTTGGATTTCATAACATCGTCATCAAACGATCATAGTAGTTTTCTTGAAATTTAAAAAAGCTCTGTTATTTGTCACATATACTGTGTATATTTCAAAGTAGATACGTTTAAATAAAATAAAAACACTGCCCCTTTTAATGCATACATCTATGGATATCGAGGATATCTTGGAAAGTTCGTAGAATATCGCTGTTTAAAAGAGTTTTTGTAGTGCTCCTGTAAGGTTCAAGCGATAGTAAAACTTTTAATTTGTACATTTACTATTTGATTATTAGCTTGTTAGTTTCTGGCGTGGAAGCTTAAACTGGTATTCTTTCAAAGAGCCAAACCATCATAAGTGAGACTGCGCGAGCCTCTTGGACAAATTATAGCAAAAAGTTAATGAACTGCTTCTTAGTTTAATCAAACAGGCAATTACTTTTTGTCAGAATAATCCGTTCCACAACCTTCTAATTCCCCAGACTTAGCACTGCCGGTCTGCTGTGGATTTCAAAAAGGCAGAGAGGTTTTACATAATCACTAGCCCAAATGAACCTAACGTAATTTAAAGCCACCTGAAAGTTCTCCACATACTCTTCAATTCATCCTCATATCCAGAATTTTCTGTTATTTTTTACGTACACTCAATTCATCCAATATAATCAATTTAATTTACATTAGGTAATTTAAAAAGATATAATGTTTATTTATAATATTCTTTTCTGTATCTTGAATTATAATATACAAGCAAATTTTCTTTCAACTTTGTTTTTGACGATGTTGTCTTAGCAAAACATTGTCAAAAAAGATTATAAAAATAATTGTAACCAAAAAAACTCTATTAACATAAATGATGTAACAACAATGATAACTTTTTAGAAAAGGCAATACTCTGTTCTATCAAATTGAGATGCTTTAATTAAGGCAAAAGATACCATACATAGAATGCTTGTGGGTCCCGCACTGCTTTTTTCGATGTTCTTTTGATTTTGCACTGTTACGTTAGATCCACATTAGTTCACTATGTCAGAGTAAGAACCAAACAAAGGGTACCGGGAGGGTCTTTGGGAAGGTCGTTTTCCAAGTCTTGTGGGGGCCTCACAGCCCCGTCACCATCACTCGCCAAGGATTCGGGAGGATTAAGCGTCGATCCGAAGAGAACGAGCATTAAGGTAAGGGTTTTCTTGATTTTATTTGTTTCCTTAATATTAGGCAACCAGCAATTATATAGTTATCGATATTGTAATGAGTGATCAATATATAAAAATTATAATGTATGAAAAGCAGATAGAGAAAAAAGAGTGACTTCAATAAGATTAACTCTAAATGTTTCAAAGTATCTTTTTCATTTTTGGAATCAATTTTATTACTACTATTGATACTGCAACGTAATAGGTTTTTCACATAGGTAATATCATTGTTGTTACTGTCCAGTGATGATCGAAAGCAATAATTTTTCGAATCACCACCTGTGGTGGTTGACCCTTCTGACCTTGATTACAGTAATACGTTCTAAAATGCATAAACACTGACGAAGTTATGGTTTTAACTGTATCTAGTGTTTGTAACACTTAATGAGCTGGTGATTTGACTGGACAGAAGCCAACAAGGAGGAATAATCCTTACAACATACAATATTTCACCTAACACATAATAATATGGCATGAAACTATACTTTATACTAGGCCAATTGAAAAGTTCGCGGAGTTAAAAGTGAGTGAAAAAAATAATACATTTTTTCCAGGTGTTCTCCAATTCATTTATTCAATCGCTGAACTGATTTTTCGGAAAGTCCTTCAAAATACTGACCTACAGCTGCTATAACTTCTTCATTTGATGAAAAAGTTTGCCACATAGGAAATTTTTTAGGTTTGGAAACATATGAAAGTCGGAGTGGGCTAGATCTGGTGAATACGGTGGATACTCCAACAATTCGTAGTGTAACTCCTTCAATTTGGCAATTGCAAGAACACTTCTGTGAACTGATACATTCCCGGGAAAAAATAAAATAGATGTACGTAGATCTACGTTCAGTAGATCTACAAATTTTGGCGCTGATTGAAGTGGATCTCCTCAGATGTACCTAAATCTACTAATATCTGTATATATCTATTGATATATGAATCATATTGTTGTTGCTGAGGCTCTCATGTACATGAAAAAGTCAATTTACTTTTTCACCATCGGTAAATTGAATTTCTTTGTTTCCGATTATGCGGAGATCTCTCTGTACATCTTTTGTGATCTGCGTACATCTAGATTGATCTTCATACATCTCATTTGATCTAAAAAAATAATTTTATCGACAAGATGTACGAAGAGCAAAGCTGATCAAAGTAGATGTAGCTGCTCCAAAAAATACATTCCGTAAATCTAAGTAGATCGGTGTAGATGTATTTTATTTTTTTCCGGGTTGTCTTGATGAAAAATGCTTTTTTTTCTTCGCCATATCAGGTCTTTTTTCTCGAATTTTTGCATCCAACTGATCCAAAAGGTTTGAGTGATACTGTCTTGATATTGGTTTACGAGTTTGAAGGTAAACAATTCACAAAATGCCTTTTGCACCCCAAAAAATTGACGCCATAACCTTTTTGGTCGATTTTGACCACCTTCGGTTCTTGGGAGCTGAAGAAGCGGGCCCAGTCCATTCTGCGGTTTGTTGTCGCAGTTCAGGATCATAGTGGTAAACCCAAGTCCATCCATAGTTACAAAACGACCTTTAATATATATTTAATTCTTTCGAAAAAGATTTTTACACGAAGTCGTTTTTGATCAGAATTTAACAAACGCGTCACCCATCTTGCACATAGCTTTCTCAAACTCAATTCCTTTTACAAAATATGAAACACTCGTTCAGTTGAGATGTTCATGGTCTAAGCAATTTCACTCCAATTAATTGTCTGTCAACCATAACCATATCATGTACAGAATTAATTATTTGTTTAGCAGTTACACTTATTGGACATCCAGAACGAGGTTCATGATCCAGGCCTGTACGACCACGTCAAAACTCACCTGAACACTTACAAACCACTGTTTTTAAAGAGCAGAGTCCTTCTAATACTGAAATTTATCATTTCACTATGAATATCCATTGCCTTTAAACCGTTTTTAACAGAATTTAATCACTGTACAATTTTCAATATTATCCATTTAAAAAATTACACTGATACGTTTACTTTAAGCTGTTGTTTTTGTACCAATGAATTGACAGATCGACTTGAAACTTCACGAATGTTCATATGAAGGATGAAATTCCAAATGTAGTAGACTATATAGTTCTTTTCTTGCTCTATAGGTATCGCTCCGCTAACTTTACAATTAGTCTAGTATAATAGCAGATCAATGATATATTTTTCGATAGAAACAATATATGCAAAAACGTTCTATGTCAAGAAATGCTACTAAACATAGACATTTTGGTACTTGGTGATAGATTGACAATTCAACAATTCTTTAGTTTATACAATTTGGGGTTTAAGACGAGAAATATCATAAATGTGTCATCATGATAATACTTATTTGCATTTTTCTTTCCGTTCACCATTTTTTTCCTGAAAAATCAACAGGTGTCATTCCGCATCCTCCACATAGGCCTGATATATAATGTGAAGTTTTTTTTATTCCGATAGTTATATTTATAATTTCGTAAGAGCCGTAGAATTGATATAATAATTTTTTTTTATTGTATATGAGCTGACTTTGTCATTTACAATATAATCTGCTACAACTCCTATTTTTGTTGCGTTGTGCATTAACCATTTAATTTTTTCGAGAATTTTAATTTTTACTTTAACATAGGGTTCTCTAAGTCGAGCTTTAGGCTTATCCAAACCGAAACAAATAACAGAGAAGGAAAAAACCTCACCGACGTCCAGTTCAGAAAATTCTTCAGTGATAAGCAGAGTTAGTCCACCACCCCCATACTTCACCAATAAGTCCTCGAAATCCGGTGGTGAATCACCAATATACGCTCAACCGTTTGCTCACCAATACCCAAAGAATATTTACCAGAGAAGATCAGAAGATTATGATATGTATATTTGTAGGTAAGCCAAGATGAAATTTGATCTTTATTTACCAGGCGTGGAGGTTAATAATTCTTTTTTTTTAAGAGATGGCGTTGGAAACAAGGGTCGGTTTATAGTCTAATCTTTTATGTCATTTTGTTGCTACGACAGTAACTTTCAAAACGTCACTGATCTTCAAACGACTGATTTTGATTGATTGATATTCAACCGATAATAGAAGACTCCTATAGTCGTTGTTTTAAACGATTCAAAACTTGACCTCTTTCGATTACCACTTGTTTTCATCAATATCTTACGCACTTTCCATAAAACACTTCAACAATTACGAAGATGTCAAAAAATGGCTTGATGACTGAACCACCTCAAAAGTGATACAATTTCTCTGGGAGGGCATACACAAATTGCCAGAGAGAGGGGAAAATGTACAACTAGCGATATACATATTTTGAATAAACCATCTTTTACCTTTCTCCCAAATTAAACATGTTTTTTTTTAAATAAGAATTATTTACTACCACACCTGGGTGTAAGAAGTAATTTTGAAGAAATGCATCCGCCTTAGCGATCGCACCGCTATCTATCGGAAAAGTATTTGACTTTTCATTCTACCCTTGCACGTAATAAAGCTGTGACCTTTTCTTGTTTGAATATTTTAGTTCGATAGACGAATACGACATCACCAGAAGTGTCCAAAGCATACGTTCCGAAAATGACTTCTCCAGAGAAGCGAAGGCTTTTGCTGAAGGCAATTTACGGAAGGCAAAGAAGCAACATAGACGAGTTAAAAGTATCAGCGATATTGATGCCATTCACGTTGACGGAGTTAAAATTTAAACCGGAGTGTGTATAGGACCAATTAAACATTAATTGCGTGATGATACATTGTACTCAATATTTTATTTATATGTTATTTCTAAGTACTAACATTATGTTTAATTTAGTTCTTGATGCACTATTACTAAAAAAATACAAATAGTACGAAGCTTTTTCTGAAATAAACACGGGGCTATACCAAAATAATGAATCACTGCCTGTAACAGAAAATACGATTCTGTGAGCTTTTTCTATTCATTCTTAAATGAAACATTTCATTTTTTAGAACAAGTCATATTTGTAAATATAGAAGTATTTAATCCGAAATAATATCCTATCTTTATATAATAACAAAAAGTGTAATCTTTATATTATTAGTTTTAAGTTGATCAGCAATTTTAAGCTCTTTGGGTAAAAGTCAGCTAATATAATAAGCTAAAAATCACAAAACTATAGAATAAAAACAGCGTATCTAAGTATATGTTATTTTATATAATCAGCAATAGTCTTTCTGTATTGAAACTTTTTTCTAGGAAGAGGCTATGCCACAATTTATAACATTTTAGGTTTAAGAATAATTTATTCATAAACATTGTGATACCGTGGATTTTTGTTAATGTTTGTTTTGTAATAAAGTGTCTAGTAATATTACTCATTTATTTCTTTCCCTTTGTTAAAAAGCAACGTTTGCAACCAGACCTACAGATGTGTGTTTTCCCGTAGTTCTAATGTCCCATAGATAATATATCGTAATGTTTACGATGTCATAACCTCAAATATAAGGCAACGCATGATTTAATTTTGTAATGTTTCCAATTTGAAATATGGATGCTTACGATATTTTTAAAAAACTTACCAAGGGAACTAGAATACTTAGGGAGAAACAACCCAAACCAACCAACAAACAAGTAAGTTAAAAAGTTTCCTTATGTTCAATTTGTATCACTATATTTTTTAGAATATATCAACGTACAATACATCTTTTAAAGAAGAGCCCAAACATACTAAAACTCTTAATAATGAAATCGGTAATGAAATAACCTTATTAAGTGGTATTACAACTGAACACAAAAATGAAAGAAAACGTAAACTGGTAGATGGGAATGAACTTCAAAGGAAAAAAAGGCTTTTAGAACAAGAAGAGGTAATTGAAGATAATATTTATTGAAGTATTTTATTTTAATGATCGGAATTGATATAATTTTTAGATAAATCACTACAGAAATGTAAATAACATAACTGCAGTGGGTAGACGTGTACCACATCCTGCCAGGGAGTTTTCTGACTTTAATATAGATGAAGATATCAAAGAAAATCTTATAAAATGTGGCTATAGTGAACCGACACCAATACAGAAACAAGGCGTACCCATAATGCTTAATGATAGACAAGTGCTTGCTTGTGCTCCCACTGGTTCAGGAAAAACAGCAGCATTTTTGGTACCTATAATACAACAGCTAAAAAGACCACAAAAACAAGGCTTTAGGGCTTTAGTTTTATGCCCAACAAGAGAATTAGCAAGTCAGACTCAAAGAGAATGTATCAAATTATCAGATGGGAGGGGATTAAGGATTCACATTATAAGTAAAATCAACAAAGCACTGACCCAATATGGAACTAAGAGTAATAAAAAGTTTGGTGAGGAAGCAATTTGTTTGTTGTAATTAGAAAATGTGTTTATTGGAGATTTTTTGTAGATATTTTGATTACAACCCCAAACAGATTGTGTTTCTTGTTAAATCAAGAACCTGCAGTGATTGAATTATCAAGGTTAGTAATTTTTTTCAATACTTGTAGCAAATTTGAAAGAAATTATGATCTTTTAGTGTTCAGTGGCTGGTTATAGATGAGGCAGATAAGCTTTTTGAAGATGGTAATCGTAGTTTTCGTGATCAGCTACATCAGATCATGAAAGCTTGTACTAACACAGACAGAAAAATCGCCATGTTTAGTGCTACTTATACTCCAGTGGTGGCAAAATGGTGTGTTCATAATATGCCTGGTCTGATCAGAGTTACGGTTGGGCAAAAGTACGTACTATTTCTGTATTTATTTGGTATGAGTTCATTTTGAAATCAAGAATAAATATATCCAGATTTATTTTAACCTCTTCAAAAGGATTCAATAATAATATAGTATGTTTAAATATACCTTTTTCTGGACCATATATATTATATACCATATATTATATAGAGCAATATCAGGGTATGAGAACGTTTTGTACTAAATAGTTTTGAAACAGGCTTCTTAACATTGTATGGTCTGTTAAAATGTTTCTTTTTTAATCTTGATATATATATATATATATATATATATATATATATATATATATATATATATATATATATATATATATATATATATATATATATATATATGTATAGATGATTTCTTTTAAACTTCAATCACTCTGCAATGTGCCGAAAAGTTTACAACCATTGTGTACTTACAGTATTGTGTATTAGACCTAACATTTTTTCTCAAGATAATTCCGATTTTAATGATTTAAAAGTATTAGTTTAATGACGTACGTTAAAACAGGAAGTTGAGGCCAGTCTCCAGAATGAGATGGTTTAATATTTAGTTGGTTTCGTTTACTAGTTTGGTTATGCAACCCAATATTCCCAGCAGTGGAGGTGTACGAGATAATACATTGAAATTCTTTATTTCGAGAACAAAACAGTCACAAGGAAACAAATCTGCCGTGTAATATGGCTGAATAATAATTAGAACCACCCTATTCTTCCTCGGAACTTTCATCTAACTGATTTCACTTCGTACATAGTCTTTTCGCTGTTCTCCGGCGAAGATAAGGAAACAGTACTTTATTTTAAGCCTTATATTGATCAAAACTAGATGAAGCAATTTTTATTATTTTTAGAATGCTTTCTCTTTCTTTTTGGGGAACCCAATTTAAAACGGCCTTCTGGCCTAATACTAAACGTAGGCCATTTAAATGAATCATTCTCGACAGTTCTTGAATTAAGTATTATTATAAATGTAATTTATACCTCTGGGGGATTACCAGAGGGAACAAGGCCAACCTACTTTGAAAATGTCATCGTAAAATCTAAATAATTCCTATTTTATGCTTGATTTTGAAACGACATGTTTAATGTTATGACCGGCTACAAAGACTGGATTAGCTTTTACTGTTTCCAAGTCCTTTTAGGACCTACGAAGACATTGTTTGTTTACTGTTAAGAATTTTATAAATTTATCGATTCTACGTAATATTGTAACGGCTTCTGGATTTTTCCTGTTGATGTTCTTCCATAATAGAATAATATTTTACGTTCTTAGCATCGGGTTATTAATACATTCATAAAATCATTATAATTTTTTTACCACTTATAATGTGTACTAATCTTTCATGCCAATAATTGTATCTTTGTAAATTTTGAAACGGACTACAAGCTTACTGATTAGCTTGGTTGTATAGGTGATTAGCTTGGTTGTATAGGAAAAATACCATACATGATATTTTTTTTTTCAAACATAAAGGTAAACAGGCAAAAATTGTATCATTTTTTGGTTCAATATATCCTAAATAGCTAGTACCAAGGTTGTTCAAAAAGTTCTCGACCTGACAGCGAGATGGCGTAAGTAAATGCAGTTTGATTCGTTAGATGGCGCCCTACAAAGTTTCAGATCTATGCGTTTGGTTGTTTGTGTTGAAAATGTTTAAAATTGACGTCTGTGTTGTTATAAAGTGTTTTGTTTAATTTCAAATTAAGAGATTCTTTCTATGCTTTGGTCAAAGCTGAGATAACCGCTTATTTTAACTACTAAAGAAGTTGGAACGTCGTTGGTCTAAATTATTCGTTTCTCAACCTGGGGGTCGCAAAATACGGAGTGTTCAAAAAATAAGTCCCATATACGAAACATTGTTTTATTAAAGTATTTTTAATTTAAAAACAAATGTTAGAAAATTAAAAATTACCTGGTAATAACAACTTAATAAAATAAACTTAGATAAAAAAATATCCAAAGTTGTTTGAAATAATGATTTACTTCGTTTGTTGATTTTGTTTTTCACTCAAAAGTTTTTCTATACGTGGAATATCATTGCAAACACATATTTAGTTTTTAAAACCACCATAGGCGAGAAGCTTTTTTCGCATAAGTAAGAAGTAGCGAAGGGGGGCAATGTTTTCAAAGCTTCCGTTACTTGGCTTCCATATTCACATGGTCGTGCAAGCCAGAACTTATCTAAATCTTGAGTTAAAAATTCTAGTTGTAGAGTTTTGTCGGCCGATATTTTAATAAGTTGGCTGTGAATCTCAATAGACAATTCAGCAGCTGTAACAACATTTTCATCAAACGGATTGAGAACCCATCTTTTCGATAAATCATCGTTGCTATCTGGAAAATATTTAAGTAACTTAATTTTCAGTTCGCGTAAATGCGTTTTCATGCTCTCCAATGACATAATTTTCCAAATCCATAATTTTGGTAATATAATCCGAAGTTAAAGTGAATGCATTCCACTCTTCACCTTCCACACCTTCAATATTCTTTCACTCCTACTAGTTAAAGGTCCAGGTCTCTGCGGCACATACTACAGCTGGTCTCATTATTGTTTTATATACTCTTACTTTGGCTTTTTTAATATGTTCTTGTTTCTCAGGAGTCTCTGCAGCATCGCTACGCATTTCCCTCGCTACACCCTTTCGAAGTGCAGTGTTTTTCCTCCTACTTTAATTTTCAACCCTTCCTTGTATATCTCGTCTTTTTTAATTCTCATTTTCAAGTATTTTGTTTTGTTTGTTTTACTCGGAGTCGGAACCTTCCCGCTTCTCTCATTAATCTTTGAGTTACATTTTTCATTTCTCCCAATTCTCGTGTTATAATTGATACATTGTCGGCGAAGGCTAGACATTGGTGTTTTTTTACCATATATTCGTCCTGTTCCATGCATCAGACTTCTCAGCACAGCTTCTAACATTAGATTAAACAAGCAGGTAGACAACGGGTCTCCTTGTCTGAGGCCCGATCTTACTTTGGCCATTTACTTTAACTTAGCTGACTGTATTTTCTATAGTCATTTTTGTTAGGGCTATTAGTTTTCTATTAACTCTCCCATTGCTTTTAGTATTTCCTTTCTATCGAGGGAGTCGTAAACCGTTGAAAATATATAAAGAGCATGTTCCTGTTTAATCCTTGTTGGTAGTGTCTTTTCTGCAGTTGCTTTAGTAACATTATCTGGCCTACTGTTGATTGGTAACTACTAAACTCACATTGGTACTCTCCCACTAGATCCTCCGAGGTATAGTATTTTGTACACCACTTCCAGCAACGCTATACCTCTGTAGTTGTCACATGATGTTCTATCCCCCTTCTTGTAAATTGGACACAATACCGCTCATTCCCATGTCTTTGGCATTTTTTCCAGCACTGGCCTATTATTTCCGTAATTTCCTGTAGTAGCTTTGGGCCGCCAAATGTTATTAGTTTTTTTTATTCAGTTAGTTTAACTTCTTCAATTACTTGATCGTCTCTATATTGTGTCATTTGAAGGTGGTATAGTTTTCAACTTTTTTGCTCTTCCGGACTTATTACCACATTGACCATATGATTGGCAGTGGGTTAAATGACCTTTTTCGCAATCGTGTGGGGCTTAGACTCCCTGGCCACTCATAATGTTACTGATTAGGATGCTTGAAGTGGTGTGGTGTGTGGTGTGAAGTGCTTGAAGTAGCGATGTCGGGCTAATTTTGAAGGCTTTATGGTTTCCGCAGACAGAGCTTAATAAGAAACAACACATTGCGGCTTGTAATCCAAGTCAATCCATATTTTAAATATGTTATAATGTACAATTTTTCTTTTCTGTTTTACCAGATGTAGACGGGGCATTTCGTTTTATCACAAATTTGTCCATTTTACGCGAGTTACCTGGACGGGTTTTTTTTACAAGTGCGTGTGACGGACGGATCGTCGCCGTGTTAACTGGCCGATGTAAAATTTTGATAAACGTCAAATTAACATATTGTAGTGAACTTTCTTTCCTTAACTTTTTGGCTGTTTGGTGGGTCGCAACACTAAAAAGGTTGGGAAACGATTGTGGTCTAAATGTATTAAGGTGCAGTGTGACTACGTTAAAAAAATTAAACTCTTAAAACTCTTGGTTTCTGTGTTAGGCCGAAAACTTTTTGAACATAGTATTAATAATATTCTTGGTGTTATAAGTGCATTGACCGGGGAAGTTTCTGGATATACTGTGTATGTAATCTTCCCACCTACTATTTATCATGCTTTTATCGTCTCCAGAATGAAAATATATGTCCTATCTTGTTGTGCAGTTTGTTACAACGTGTTTAATACCTGGATATAAATCACGCAGACGACATTGCAAAATTGGGATTTAGGGACAATTGTAAAAAGATTCCATGATATATAGCCTCAATTATATCCTTTATTTGAGAACGGATAAAAAAAGCGACTATTGTGTTGCTTCCTTTTTTTGATATTTTTCTAGAGACCATTAATCTACGAGAGATCGATACGTGAAAAGCGGTAACAAACGCTTCCGACGGTTTAATTAATCCGAACAAAAAAAAAGCAAACTATAACGTCGAACGCGTTTTAATGGCTTTAAATGAAATAATGAATCTTTGTATAACCTTAAGCGTATTAAATCTGACATGAATTAATATTAAATCAAAGTTGAATATATTTATTATTGAAGTACAGTTAGAGGCGTTTGTTGTTATTAGCCTTGGTTTTCGCCCATACTGCTTTCATTCTTTCACTATGAGCTTTTTTCCTTTGGTCAAACCAAGCTGTTCCGGTCTTCTTACATTTTTCTCTCTGGCCAACCTCCCAAACGTTAACCTTGTGTCTGAAACAGCCTCGATCCTGAATTTCACTTCTTCTCATCACTTCTTCTCATCTTCTTCAATCTTGATGTTGGATCTCCCCAGTTTAGTGGACTGGTCAATATACAGGGCAGACTTTTTTTCACGCCACTCCTCTATTACTTTTTCTAGAACACAGTTAAATAAATGTGGCGAGAGTCCATCTCCTTGTCTCACTCCAGTTTTTATTTCGAAGGGCTCTGAGATGTCATCCATGAATTTAACTTTTGACCTTGTGTTAGTTAGTGTTGCTTTAATAATTGCCAGCGTTTTTAGATCTAGTCCTTGTTCTTTCGAGATTTGGAATAAAGATTTGCGGTCAATAGAATCATATATATTTTTAAAATCCACAAATGTACAGACTAGATTTTTGTTGTACAATTTTTGATGTCTTAGGACCAACTTTAGATTCACTGTTCAGGGCAGGATCTACCCGGTCGAAAACCTGCTTGATATTCACCAATATTAGGCTCTAACTGTTCCTGTTCTCTGTCTAGTAGACATTGAGATAGAATCTTGTAGCAAACTGGGAGAAGAGATATCCCTCTGTAGTTGTTTACATCCCTTCTATCTCCTTTCTTATGTAGTGGATGGACTAGACCATCTTTTCAATCTCCCGGAATCCGTTCGGTTCGCCAAACTTCTTGTAGAATTTTGGTTATTTCCTTGATTGTACCTGGACCAGCGGATTTCAAAAGTTCAGCAGTGATTCCATCTTCACCAGAAGCCTTGTTATTTTTAAGTCGCTTGATTTGCCTAATTATTTCATCTTCATTCGGTGGCAATGAATGTGGGTTTGTTTGTTTAGGGTTTAGTGTTGGTAATTTGTTTAAGGGCTCAGGACAGTTTAATAGTTGTTCAAAATATTTCGCAAGTTCTTTGCAATTGTCTTGGTTATTTAGAGCTAATTGTTCGTTTTCCTTTTGGAAGCAAAGACTTTGGGGTTGATAGACTGTTAACTTAGTTTTAAATGTTTTATACAAATTTCGGGTGTTATTTTTTTGGAAATCTTTTTCTATTTCATTAAGGTGGTTGTTTTCATATTTTCTTTTAGTTTGTCTAATCAGCTTCGGTGTTTCCTTTCTTACTTCCAAAAAGATTATTGCTGTTTTTTTGACCGTTCCCTCTTTGAATGCTTTACTTCGGCTTAATACTGCTTGCTCACAAACTTCATCCCACCACGGCTGTTTTCTACATTTTTGTAAATGGACCAACTTTAAGGCTGTTTTAATAATTTTTTGTTTCAATTCTTGCCAGTTCTGTGCTGGTTGTTTATCAAGCTCTTCTGTTAGGGTTGGTTTTATTTTCGTAGGGTCGAACTTTGGTATTAGCAGTCTCTTTTGAATAAGTTTTCGAGGTTTTAAGCTAAGTTTGATTTTAGTCAAGTAGTGATCCGTGTCTATGTTAGCTCCTTTTCTGACTTGAACATTCAAAATATCTTTATAATTGGGGTACGAAATGGCGACATGGTCAATTTGAAATTCACAATGTACGTGTTTGGGCACCTCCAGGTCTTTTGTTTTGTTATTTTTATTAAAATGGGTTGACATTATTTTTAAATTAAACTGCGAACATAGTTGAACCAATCTTCTGCCATTATGGTTAGTCCATTTTTGAGCGGGAAAACTGCCGACTGTTTTTCTATACTTTCTTTCTTTCCCTAGTTGGACGTTAAAATCACCCAATAGGATTTTTACATGGTTAGAGGGAATTTTAGAAATAGTCTTTTCCAGAATTTCCCTGGAATTATTTATTTTTTCAGGATTAGATTTATTTTCTTCGTTAACTGGGAGCTGTGCATTGATGAATGTATAGTTTTTATTAGCACACTTGAGGGATAGTGTCATAAGTCGATTATTTACTGGCTGGACATTAGTTATAGAACCAAGAATGGTTTTTGAGACAGCGAAAGCACCTAGACGGGGTGTATTTTTGAGTATTCTTTTGTCCGTTTTACTTTTAAAAAGTCTGTAGTTGCCGAAGTCCAAGGTGTTATCATCTGTCAACCTGGTTTCTTGCAGAGCTAAAATTTGGATTTTTTGCTGATTCAATGTTCGCCCCAATTCGTGTAGTTTTCCTGGGCGCAGGAGATAGTTAATATTTACTGTTCCAAAGAAAGTTTTTGTTTTCTGTTTGGGACGTTGGCCAGAGGTCTCCGACTCCCTCTGAAAGATTTTGCATTTAAGCCCCGACGCCCCAGAATCCGAAAGTCCGGTTGTACCAGCAAAGTTGGCAGAGGATTATTTACCTCCTGGGGTAATTTTGTAATTACTAGAACGCTTCATCTTGTACTTTGAATTAAAGGTTTGAACCACGACGGTTGAGAGGTTAAGTCTGGAAGGGTTACTTCCAGAATTTAAATATCAGCCGCACCACTGGTGAACAGACGCTAACCACTCAACCGCTTGATACAAGTCAGACGCTAAGTGGATATATTTTTTTTTTGCTTTGGTTCGGGGCTGCTTATTTTGAGATATTCGCAGCGGTCCATTAATATCTCATGGAACTTTCACTATCCACCACCAGTGATCCGTCCAGTACCTTAGACGAGTATATATACTGGAAAAGTTGAATATATATAGATATATATATATATATATATATATATATATATATATATATATATATATATATATATATACATATATATACATATATATACATATATATATATATATATATATATATATATATATATATATATATATATATATATATATATATATATATATATATATATATATATATATATATATATATATATATATATATATATATATATATATATATATATATATATATATATATATATATATATATATATATACATATATATATATATATATATATATATATATATATATATATATATATATATATATATATATATATATATATATATATGTATATATATATCCTTATTACTACCAGGGTCGCCTGAAAAAGAAAACCGAAGAGTCTTGAGACCAAACCTTACAATACATTTACACCAACGACGTTGTAACTTTTAAATATCCTCGGTGCAATGTGATTTATCTAACTCATGATTTAAAGTGACTCTTTGTGGAAAGAATGGCATATTAGAGATATAAGTTCAAGAAGTTCAGGGTATTTATGGAGATACACAAAATATGGTGAGAAATGGAGTAGGAATTACTGAAACTTTTAAAACATTCAGAGGAGTAAAACAGGGAGGCATACTGAGGCCATTGCTTTCTATCATACATTTCCAGAGCAATATTTCTGAAGGCTCAAGGTAATCGCCTAGATCCAGTTATAAAAACTTATTGTATAAATTAATGATTGGAATCTTCGGTGTAAAACACCAAACTCGAAGAAATTTACCACTAAACACCAAATCAATTTCTTAATATTTCTTTTTAATTTTCGCTGATTAAAAAATTGTGGGAAGCTTGTTCATACCAAAAATATCGTGTTAAATGTAGTGGACACAGTCTATCGAGATGCATACAACGTTAGCAAGTTCGCTTTTGGGCTTTTGTGACGATTTTGTGAATAGTAGCGATTTTTGGACGTCCTAAGCGCATTCATCATCTTCAGTACATGAACAATCGGGTTTAAATTGGGCAGCTGATCTTTTACCATCGAACTCGAAGACGAAGAATTCTGTTAAAGTGAAATCTAACTATTTTTGTACGTCCATCGAGGTTCAACCGTTCAAAATACAGTTCTTCGCCGTTTTCCAAAGAATGTCAAAACCTGTTTGGTTTACTCGGTCGCCACGAACAAGATAACTAAAGCACGAGTTGAAGCAAATAATAATTACGTATAGATACGAACTACGTCAATATTCTTTGGTCGAAGGTTGAAAGGTTTGTACGTTGTTTTTCTGTTTGATCTGATGACGCAGAATTTGGATTATAAACTGTCCAGATCAATTCCGTCGAATTTTTGGAGGTTTTTCTTCGGTGGTTTAATTTTTTCTTCTTTTCAGAACAACCCTTTTTCTGGCAATCAAAGCGTGATAAATTCGTATTAAACGTAGATCGATGTAAAAGTTTTTACAATTAATAACGACAAAACATAAAAGCTGCTCCGGTGCAGCGTTGCATGGATACCAAACTATTGTTTAAGACACACTCAACCTTTCTACCCCCCCTACCAAATTTTCTATAGCTCAACCGAACCTTAACAACTTTTTGAACCATCCTGTATTTAAATATTTTCTTTTTGCATTAATATACTTATAAGTCAATGTAACGTCAACTCTAGTGTTGAGTCAACTCTAACTAACGTCAACTCCAGTGTTGAGTGTTGGGACTAGCTAAAGCTAAGCCATCTAGTATATTTTATATCTTCGTATAGAGTTTGAAGTAGATGCAGGTCTGCAGTGGAGTGTTTACGTGTTTTTTTCTTTCAGAAATGCTGCGGTAGAAACCGTCGATCAAGAGCTTCTTTTTGTGGGCACGGAACAGGGGAAATTGTTGGCATTTCGAGATATGATTCGTCGGGGTCTTAGTCCGCCAATTTTGGTTTTCGTTCAGACTAAGGAACGGGCCCAGCAGCTCTTCAACGAGCTCATCTACGACGGCATCAATGTGGATGCAATTCACGCCGATAGAACTCAAACTCAGGTATGTATTTTGCCATTCGAAAAAAAAAATATATATATATATATATATATATATATATATATATATATATATATATATATATATATATATATATATATATATGTATATATATGTATATTATTATTGTTTTATTTATTGGGACTTTCGGTCAGTAATTAAGTTTTAATTTTTAATTGTTTTATTAACGTTTCGGTTGAAACAATGAACCATCCTCAGAATAATTCTACAATACATATAACTTTTATAAAAAACACAAACTTACATTTAAAAACCTACCAATATTAAATTAAACAATTAATTTTTAAATTTTTTTAAATAATATGTGATAATTTTGAATAAAATTTTTAAATGACATGTTTGACTTTGACATATTTAACAATTCTTTCACCTTTAAATTTTTGTTTTTTATTATAACCTAATTGTTTTGAATTTGTTATGTGGAATATTAGATGCAAAAATAAAAAATTATGAACATTTATTATTTAATAATGTTATTATATATTAAACTTAAATTATCTCTATCATTTCTGAAATTAATGGTATTATGTTTTTTTTATATAAATCATTTCTTTTTTATATTGTTTTTCAAAATCTAGGATTTTTATGTCGTTAAAATTAAAGTAATAATCAGTAATATAATCAGTAATAATAAGTTTTTAATGTAATCTTTTTATGTTCATTAATTCTGTTTTTTAAATATTGTTTAGTTTGCCCAATATATTAGCTTGGGCAGTTTAAGCAATCAATTTTATATAATAGCATTATTAAATAATAAATTTTAATAATTTTTTATTTTTGCATCTAATATTCCATATAACAAATTCAAAACAATTAGGTTATAATAAAAAAACAAAAATTTAAAGGTGAAAGAATCATTAGTTAAATATGTCAAACTAAACTTGAAGAGATTTACCACTAAACACCAAAAAACTTTTTTGAACTGCTCGACGCACGTTTCGCTAACCATGTTAGCATCATCAGGAGGTGATTTAATCTCCCAGCCTCCCTCTCTCATCAGGAGATGATTTAATATGGTGGGAGAGGGAGGCTGAGAGATTAAATCATCTCCCGATGATGCTAACATGGTTAGCGAAACGTGCGTCGAGCGGTTCAAAAAAGTGTTTTAGTGTTTAGTGGAAAATCTCTTCAAGTTTAATGTTTCACACCAAAGGTTCCAATATATATATATATATATATATATATATATATATATATATATATATATATATATATATATATATATATATATATATATATATATATATATATATATATCTACCTGTATCTATCTATATATCTATATGTATCTACCAAAGAGATGACTGATTTGAAGGTTAGGCAGACAACCCAACATATAGATTGGATATTGCACCTCTACAGTACCCCTTTAGAGCTATGCAGAACAGTATAACAGTTTTAATTTATCGGAATTGAACTCGGGGACCTTTCGAAATGTAACAAATAGCACTTGACTGAACCAGCTGCCACCGTTAAAGAAGATTAATAAATGTTAGTGACCTTTAGAGTAGATTTATAAATCTTACCTAAAAGTTCGACCCCCCCCCCGACACATTAAATGGGGCGCAATCCGGGGGAATTGAACGGGTTTTTGGCGAAAACTTCAAACTTTAAATCCGGCGAATGGGAGGGAGACTGGTGATCGTGATAAGAAAACAAAAGCACATTTATTATAGGCAAAACAAAATTTTTGGACTTCGACATCGTTCTGGTATAGTTTTATAGCCGTTATAAAATTAATATGCAGGAAAAATACAGGGTGTACAAAGTTCAAGAAAGGCAAACTTCAAGGCGTGATGTGATTGTATCATTTTTCATAAAACTGCTTATAAATGTTGAGCTATTAATTCCTCAATAAGTTTAATTCTACCATTTAAACAATTATTGATTGATTTGTCCGTTACTTTGTGATAGTTCATTTTTTAAAAAGGAAGGTTTTTAAGGGAAAAATAAATTTAGTCGTTAACATGTGTGTTGAAAGATACAATTCAATTATATAACAAACACAAGACTATAGATAACATATTAACAATAAAGAGACTAGAAGTTTAGACATAAGGGTGTGGAACACCACATCACCTTTAAACTTGATATAATGAATCATTTCTTAATGATGCTAACATGGTTAGCGAAACGCACGTCGATACACTAAACTCGAAGGGATTTATCACTAAACATCAAACCACTTTTTTCAAATTCTCATATTGAATTATCTCCTGATGATGCTAACATGGTTAGCGAAACGCGCATCGAGCAAGTTAAATAAAAGTGATTTGGTGTTTAGTGGTAAATCTCTTTGAGTTTAATGTTTCACACCGAAGGTTCCGGGAGAAGAATCGAACTTTTACAATCAATTCAAAGCTTGTTTTTTTTGGATTAATGCTATTTTCAAAAATAAATCAAAGTTAATAACTAGTTATTGGTATTGACATTTCGATGTCGGTCAGCGTATTTATATAAATCGCTAGACAGTTTTTTTTTCACCTATACAAACAACCATTTTTTACGCACTGTTCAACTTAATAACATGAAATTTTCCATGCATGTCAGAGACAGTCCTATCAATACACGAAAAAGCAAAATTAATATGATTGAGGTAGAGAGTTTAAAATCGAATTTCTCTTTATTTTCTCTTAAATACATCTAAACAGTTGTTAGTATTACATTGTCTGGTGCTGATCTCTCATATACAGCACATTTTGTTTTAAATAAAAATATTTATTTCCAAAATACAAACGTAAAAACTAATGCAATTGTTTATTTTATACCTCCAATTAAAATCTAAATTTTATGCCAATAAAAAAATGCTAAACTTGAAGAGATTTACCACTAAACGCCAAAAAGGAATATTCAAAAAATCATTAGCTGTAAAAATCATCATTGGCCATCGTCCTGAAGGTATTGCGCAATTGTACATAGAAGATAATTTATCAACCGTATCCACACTACCTTTTGTTTTATTGTAGTGTATAATCCCGAGATGATTATACACTACAACACAACAAAAGGTGGTGTGGATACGTTTTCCGGTTTCTTTATCTAACACATCATAATGTAGTGCATGGTAGAAGATTAAATCATCTCCTGATGATGCTAACATGGTTAGCGAAACGTGAATCGAGCAGTTTAAACAATGTGATTTGGTGTTTACTGGTAAATCTCTTCAAGTTTAGTGTTTCTATAGAAGTTCCAATAGAAGAATTGAAAAAAAATGGTTAAACTCAAATGAAATAGATAAAATTAATTTAAAATGAATATAATGTCAAATGTTCAATGGACAAAAGTATTAGCACAGTCATCTAATGAAAGAGCCATATACAAAACTAATATTTTGAAGGAAGTCCTTTTCTCTTGATAACTTCTCAGACTCTGATGTGGCATGTTATAAGCTATCCACTCTTTTACTACATAAGCTGTATGTTTTGGATTGTTGTCTTGTTGAACATAGAAACTGTAAGCAATATTCAGTTTTTCAGGACTTTGACGTACATTGTTTTTTAAAATATTTAAATAAACGATTTTGTTCATTATTCCATCAACGAAGATAAGATTTGGTGGACTTTGTTAATGTACTGTTTCATTCTGCCAACCCTTGCTCTATAACCAGCACGATGTTGAACTCTCCGTACGGCTTTAGCACTAATATCTTTCAAATTATTGATTGATTTGTCGGTTACTTTGTGATAGTTCATTTTTTAAAAAAGGAATAAAACAATTTTTTATTTTGTTATCTATCACTTTTTTTTGTAAACAAAATTTGTGTGACTATAGTTTCGTAAAACGAGTTTACATTCTCAAACACTACTTTAAAACTAAGGTTGTACAGCTGTTTATATATTCTATGTACCTAATTTTATACTTTTATTGAGGTTCATTTTTTACAATATTTTAAATAGTGGGGAATTTCGGAGATCCGTCTGATCGTTCATCAAATTTCAATAGCTTCTAAAATATTTAATTTATTGCTTTTGGGCGCTGTATGTAAAATTTTCAAATTTGTAATCTCGGGAAATATATTGTCCGGTATCTATGAAATGATTTACAAAATTAGAGTGTTGTTTCTTTAATATGTATGCAGATTTATGTTCTGTGTTTCTGGTTTGAAAATTTCTGCCGGTTTGTCCAATATAGCAGCTACTGTACTCGTTGCAACTTAACATATAAACTCCAGATTTTATATTTGCTGATATTTTATCTTTGGCATTAAAAATTAATATACTGGTTGACTGGGTGGTTTCTAACGTTATTTGCAAATTATGTTTCCTCAAAGAGCAAGTTATTTGTTCTGAAATTGGACCGAAATATGAAATTTTACAGTACTTTTTATCATTTGTTTGTTTTACTTTTGGATATACTTGATGTATTAGTAATTGTTTCCTCTAGAAATTGAGGTAGAGATTCTATGTTCTACCAAATATTGATAAAACAGGAAAATCAATGTATTAGCCATTGATTTTCCAACATACAACTTGGCAAAATGGTTAACAAAGAAATTTGTTAACGCATATCTCAAAAACAATGATAGTTAGCCAATTCTGCATCTTTTAGTCAGTAGAAATAATGAAAATAGGTTATATTATTATGTATATCCAAAATACAAACGTAAAAACTAATGCAATTAGTTGTTTATATTATACCTCCAACCAAAATCTAAATTTTATGCAAAAAAATGCTAAACTTGAAGAGATTTACCACTAAACACCAAATCACTTTTTTTTAACTGCTCGAGGCACGTTTCGGTAACCATGTTAGCATCATCAGGAGAAGACTAAATCGTTAGCCAATTCTGGATGTTTTAGTCAGTAGAAATAATGAAAATAGGTTATATTTTATTATTTTTAGAAAAAACACCACCATTACCAGATACATTCTTAATGATTCGAATCATAACTTTCAAAATAAGATGGCTAGTTTAAATTTTATGGTAAATGGATTAATCAATTGTCCTTTAAACAAAGATAATTATAACAAAGAATGCAAATTAATTAGGGAGGTATCCGAAGGTTATAATAACATTGTAGATAAATTAATTAGAAAATATAAGTTTAGAAAATTATTGAAATAATCTTCGACTTTTCAAAAGGATCAGAAAAGTAAATTCATGGTAATACCATGATATGAATAGAAGAATTGATATTCCATTTGAGATTAACATTTGTTTGGTCTGTGAAAAATCTAGGTTTTGGTTGGATGTATAAAATAATCGTTTAATTATATTTTTTACGTTTGTATTTTAAAAATATAAATTTTTATTATAAAAACAATATGCTGTGCCCATACTTTTGTCCACTACTGTAGAACATTCGTTTAAAAAAAATTACAGTCAATTATATAAATACCATCCGTAGTTCCGTTTTTAAAAACTAATTTATTTATAAATATACTTAAAGAACTTTTTCGGCAGACTTCGTTTTTAAAAACTTTATTTTGAAAATGGTTTACAAAAATAGGTCTTTAACAAACTACAGCTTAACTAAGAATTGACAATATTGAATGTGAATACATCATCTATACTTTAAAATGTGTTTGCCTCGCATTTCCCATGGGACCATCGGTGGCGTGATGATTCTCAAGGAAAAGCTGATGTTGTGGTTGTCATCTGTGCGGTTTGGAGGCTAAATACAAGCTGACGCGGTGGTTCTCATGAGAACGGAATACGTAACTCCTCCCTCCTTAAGATTCGAAAACAACGGTATGTTTTTCCGAATCCACTTTACTCTGGGGGTGGTTTTTCTTTGACCGTGTTTTGACGTCTTGCCAAAAGGAATGCAAATTTTCTCTTTGCATTATCACTACAAGTATGGTTAGGACAATGCAAATACCTAAAACAATATAATTTGTGGTTTGTCGATGATTAGTGTTATTGAGGTTTATCGGCTTCAATTGATTTGCCATATTCTTCAGATGGTATATTTCGTCAATATTGATTTTGGTGATGTTCGGAGTAATCGAAGTTTTTGTTCCATTTAATTCTGACCATTTTATTTCAGGTAAAATGATTGGTTTTCCTCTTTGAATCTTTAAGTCATTCAGGAATTTCTTTTCCTTAATCTGAATTTCACAATCTTCTGGGATTTTAATTAGTGAAGATTTCGATATTTCAAAATATTGATCGGTGTCGCATTTGGCAATCATCGTCTCTGGTTTGGTAGGTAGAATTAAAACTAGTTCTCTGGTAATCTGTTCTGTCACTGGTTCTTCAATATTAATTTCGATAGTTGGACAATTTCCAGTCTGATGTCCTGCTATTAGACTGTTCACACATTGGTCGTCGGGTAGAAATTCTTCCATGCAGAAATATATCTTCTCGATAATTGGGCATGAATTAACGATAAATTGTCGTAGAGGTTTGTGTCAAATAAGGGTATTTTGGTATAAATATGGTTCGATTTTGGATAATTGGGTAGACGTGATAGAAGGTTAGAATTTCAGGCCTCAGTATAGGGACATGTATGGCAAATATTACTTTGCTTTCTAAAAATTCTACTTGAATTCCAAAAAATTGATAATATGACAGTAAATTATTGAATGTTATAATTTGCGAGTTATTATAGATATTATTTAAATAGTTTAACATGTTTTTTAATTCCAAACTTGATAGTATGCTATTATGCAGAGCTTTAACTGAACTGATGACTGTAACGTATATAAACTTATTTGCAGTGACTCTAGATTTTTACTTAGAGTTGCTACAGTTTTGTTATAATTATCGATTAGATTTTTTGATAATGAAACCTGTAATTTTATTTCGTCAACTATGGTTTTCTGATTAGACTCTAAAATTGCGATTGCTTCATCATATCGTTTACCATCATCTGAGTCGAGGGTTTCGAATAATCACTTATTAATTTTTCCAATTCCATCAAAGAAACCTCGTTTATTTCTAATGTGAGGGTGTAAGTTTTCAATTTTGTTTGTTGCAATTTCTATTAAATATTCGGTTCTGAGGAGCAGGTTTTGCGCTAGTTCATGAGATATTGTTTGATGCATTTAGTAGTAATAAACTTTCCTTGAGTTTAAGATTTTGAATATGTTCCGTTAGGCCTGTGCTTACTACTATTATATCGTTCATAAATACCATACAAATTTTGTTCTGCAGCTCTTTTAAGACTTCGTCCATTACTCTCTGGAACGTAGATGGAGCATTTTTCAGACCAAAGTATTTGTCTACTTCAATCTGGTGAAAACGGGACGCTAGATCTAATGTTGAAAAGTACTGTGCTCGTCCTAATTTGTCTAATGTATCTGTTATCATTGGAATAGGATAGCGGTCTGAAATTGTCTTTTCATTGATTTTTCTATAATCAACTACTATTCTCCATTTTTGTTTTTCCGACGCGTCCATTTTCTTAGGGACGATCCATATCGGTGATGACCATGGGCTGGATGATGGTCGTATTATTCCTTTTTCTAACATTTCGCTGACTTGTTTACACACTTCATTCTTGTGAATGTATGGATATCTATAAGTCTTTGTATACACTGGTATATTATCTGTGGTCTTAATTTCATGTTTGATTTTCGATGTAAATGATAGTTTGTCTCCTGGTTGGTAAAATATATCTTCAAACTCTCTGCACAATGCCGTGATTGCTTTTTCTTCTTCTTTGTTCATATGCTCGGTGCGTATTAACGGTGCTGATTTAACCTTGTCTTTTTGCTTGGTACTTGTTGGGAATATTTTTGACTTACTTCTTCGAATGTCATACATTCGAATTCTTGTGGTTTAAATAATTGACAAGGAAATGGTTCATTGAGAGTCAATGTTATATAGTTATTTGTTGGGTTATGAATTTCGATTACAGCATAAACATCGTGAGCATAAGAGAGGATGGGTGGAAAATCCAATTCATCTATTTTTTCACTTTTGCTGATGATTTCTCCTTCTTGAATATTAACGAGAATTCTCTTTAAAACTTTCTCTTTTGGATTTATAGTGATAGAAAAATTTGTTTCGAAAGGTTTTCGGTATTTAAAAGGAATTTGGATTTGTTGTCCATTTAGTTTTTTATTTAAAAGATCTATATTCAGTCCCATATTAATTAAATCTGTTAGACCGACTACTCCATCAAAATAGTCATGAAAATCAAAAAGAATAAAATCTATCGCATAATCTAATTTAAATTCTGAAACTGCTGGGATTTTTGCCTGAAATTGCGTGTTTTCACTACCTATTGCTGTTTTGATAATGTTATTCGCTCGATAGATACAGTTTGGATAACGTTTTTCTGCTACAGTTGGTCTTAAAATCGATCTTGAGCTCCCGGTATCTATTAAGAGTTTAATTTTAGGATAGCCAATTTCGATATATGGTAAAGCTTTATTAGAGGAAATGTTTATTTCGGCTAGGGTTGACTTTCGCTTGGGGCCTGTTCCGTAAAATTTCCAATTTCTTTAAGGTTTTCATTCTCTGAATATTCTTCGTTTTGTTGTTGTTCATCTTCACCATGGTTATTCAAATGATAATCAAGGTAAGTTTCTTCGTTTTGGTTGAGATATCCTTCACACTCGTTATTGTGGAGTTCTTCAAAAGTAAAATTCGGTTTTTGTTTGGTTAAATTGATTACGGATTGGTTGTCTGTTAAATCCGTTACTGTTTCTTACGCTAATTGACATGGGTGTTGGCTTACTCATTTGACTAGGTGGAATATTTCTGGGTTTGAATACATTTTTTGGCGGTGTTTACCTTTGAATGGTCTGACTCGTGTTAATTCTTGGACTAAATTGTCCGTATTGCGTCTATCAGAAAAACATTGTTGTAACGCGGCTTTCAGAGCGTCCCAATTTATCAGCTCTGTTCTATTTCCAACCATTACTTCTGCCTTCCCGATTAATTTTTCCTGAATACAATCGAAAATGTGGGCATCTAATTCATCTCTTTGTAGTTGTCTATATATATTTACGAGTTTATCGCATTTGGTAACAAATTTGTATAAAGTGTTACTGTCACCATCAAAAGGTTTAATATTTTCTAATCTAGATTTGAATAGATCCCAATCAATGGGGGTTTGTTTACTTTGTTTCTGCATTTTAATATCGTTATCGTTAAATGCTGAAGCTAATGCTGTTACTAAATCGTCAACTTCTGACATATATTATTTTATTCGAATTTTTTCTTTCTTTCTCTTTCTTAACCTAATTTCTAAACTTAATGTGTTCAATACACTGGTTTTTTGTGTGAAATACACTTCCCTAACTATTCCAACTGAGTACTTTAATCAGAGGGTCAGGAGGGTAAAATGAATTGGCACTAACCTTTATTGATCTGCTTCTTCCTTCCCGAATTCTCGGCTGTGCTGCTGTCTGCTTTTGGTTCCGTTGATTGCACTGCTGGATGGTTCCAACTGTTGTGTCTCGTGGTGTCGTCCTCAATTGGCTCTTTCGTGAAACACTTGTGCAATCCTACCGACTGCGCCACTTAAAGAACTTTTTCGCCAGACTTCGTTTTTAAAAACTTTATTTTGAAAATGGTTTACAAAAATAGGTCTTTATCAAACTACAGCTTAACTAAGAATTGATAATATTGAATGTGAATACAACATTTATACTTTAAAATGTGTTTGCCTGAGAACGGTTGGAATGAGAACGGAATACGTAACTCTGGAAATAAATATAAAATCACAATTTGAATTTATAACTGGTGTTTTTTTGGCGTTTGCTACCAAACTATGAATTAAGTGAAATTTAAAATCAAACAAAATGGATCTGGCGTCATTTGAAGATGAAAGTAACAAAAAAAGGAAACTTTATTCAAAAAGTTTTTTTTTTCTTAGAAATGGCACATAAAAATTGTCTTAAACTCTCAAATCCGGTATAGATTATCTCAAACAAGTACTGGGAATTGGCCAATAAAACACAATGTTTATTATTTATTCAAATTTATTGTATCACCTTCATAGTGCGTCCCTTCCGAAACAATACACCTATGCCAACGAATAATCCAATTGTCAAAACATTTTTTAAACGCATTTTTCGGAATGGACTTTAGTTCTCGCCGAGTCGAAGTGGTACTTTGAGTTTTGGAAAGAGAAAAGAAGGAGCCATAGGTCGGTAGGAGCCATATCAGGTGAATAAGGTGGTTTTTCGATGGTGTTTGTTGAGTTTTTGGCCAGAAATTTCTTCACAATGATAGCCTTGTAAGGTGGTGCGTTATCGTGATGCAAAATCTAAGTGTTTTCTTTCCACAAATCTGGCCTCCTTTTTAGACGAATTTGCTCTCTTAAACGCCGCATAACGCTCAAATAATATTTTTAATTTACGCGATAATCAAAGAAAACAGTCAACATCACCTTAACTTTTGATCAACTTTGACATGGTTTTTTTTCGATTTCGGCTCAGTTGGAAGGCGCCATTCCAAAGTTTGTTGACTGGTTTGCATGTCAAACTCGTATACCCATGTCTCATCACCAGTTACAATGCGTTTTATGAATGTGGGGTTGGAATTGGCTAATTCTAGCATGTCTTCAGCGAACCGCGAACAGGAAAAAATCACGTCAAAGTCGATCAAAAATCGATGAAGATGGTGTTGACTGTTTTCTTTGATTATTGCGGTGTTGTGTACTTGGAATTCGTGCCAGAAGATCAGACGGGAAATAAAGAATATTATCTGATCGATATGCGGCGTTTGCGAGCGCAAATTCTTCGAAACAGGCCAGGTTTGTGGAAAGAAAACTTTTAGATTTTATATCACGATAACGTACCATCTTACAAGGCTATCATTGTGAACGAATTTTTGGCCAACTCAACCAACACCGTCGAACAACCACCGTATTCACCTGATATGGCTCCGGCCGACTTCTTTCTCTTTCCAAAACTCAATTCCGGAAAATGCGTTGAAAAAATGTTTTGACAATTCTCGGTACTTTTTTGACAGAATGCATATTATATTTATTTTAAAAACAACCCAGATTCATTACCACCGAATGAAGATGAAGTAATTAGGCAAATCAAGCGACTTAAAAATAACAAAGTTTGTGGTGAAGATGGAATCACTGCTGAACTTTTGCAATCCGCTGGTCCAGGTACAATCAAGGAAATAACCAAAATTCTATAAGAAGTTTGGCGAACCGAACGGATTCCGGAAGATTGGAAAAATGGTTTAATCCATCCATTATACAAGAAAGAAGATAGAACGGATGTAAACAACTATAGAGGGATATCTCTTCTCCCAGTTTGTTACAAGATTCTATCTCAATGTCTACTAGACAGAGCACAGGGACAGTTAGAACCTAAAATTGCTGAATATCAAGCAGGTTTTCGACCGGGAAGGTCCTGCCCTGAACAGATCCTGAATCTAAAGTTGATCCTAAGACATCAAAAACTCTACAATAGAAATCTCGTCTGTATATTTGTAGATTTCAAAAAATCATATGATTCTATTGACCATCTTTATTCCGATTCTTGAAAGAACAAGGAGTAGATCTGAAAACGCTGGCAATTATTAAAGCAACATTAACTAACAGAACGTCAAAAGTCAATGAATTTCATGAGTGACATCTCAGAGCCCTTCGAAATTAAAACTGGAGTGAGACAAGGGGATGGATTCTCGCCACTATTATTTAACTGTGTTCTAGAAAAATACAGGAGTGGCGTGAAAAAAAGTCAGCCCTGAATATTGACCAGTCCATTAAACTGGGGAGAAGCAACATCAAAATTGATTGTCCGGCGTTTGCTGATGGTCTAGCAATTTTGATTCAAGATATATTAACGGCACAAAAACAGATTGAAATCCTAAAGGAAAAAAAGGTAGGACTCCAAATTTCCTGTGAAAAGACACAATACATGACCTGCAACAGACTAAGAACACCAGTTCTAAAAATAAAATATGGTAACATCAGACGAGTCTCTCAATTCAAATATTTGGGTGAAATAATAATGGAAAATGGGTTGGAAAAAGCTACTAATAAGGGTAGATGTCAAAAAATGGAAATGGCATTGAGACTTACACAAAATATTTACAACAAAAAACCAGAATGTCTGTATGGGGCAGAAACGCTCATTTTGAATAGAAAGAGAGACATGGAGGATATTGAAAAGAAGGAAAGAAATATAAGAAAAATATTAGGCCCCAAACAAATAAATAGCACAACATACCGACTTCGAGAAAACCAAGAAATCAAATAATACACAGATATACATAGCGATATGAGAAAAAGAAGACTTAAGTTTTACGGACACATAAAATGGATGAATCCGAGTAGGCTAACTAGAAAAATAGTCGAATTTTATGAAAATAGGAGTAGAGCTAAAGTAGAAGTAATTAAATGGATTGCTGCAATTAAAGAGGAACTACGATCAGCAAATATTACACAAAGTGAAATTCAGGATAGAGGATGTTTCAAACACACGGTTAACGTTTGGAAGGTTGGCCAGAGAGAAAAATGTAGGAAGACTGGAACAACTTGGTCTGATGAAAGGAAAAAAGCTCATAGCGAAATCATGAAATAAGTATGGGCGCAAAGGAAGGCTAACAACAACAAACGCCTCTAACTGTACTTCGCGTGGTCCACCAGGGCCCATACGTTAATAATAATATTTTTTTTAGTTGAAATGTTGAGGTATTTTTGTTATGACACACATCATGAAATATAGGAATAAACAACACAAAAACTGTTTATTTTTCGCCAGTTCGCTTGAGTTTCTAATCTCCAACACAATTAAGGCGATTGGTTTCGGTTTATGTATATGCTTTCATTATTGATGACCATACAGTTCGTTTCCTTATTAAACCTATCAATCATTTCTCTTCCTAGTCGATCATTATTTTCGGCACGTTTTCCGAAACGGTTGCTGACTAAGTTTTTTTTTACTTCTTTTTTTAACTTATTTGGGATTTCGACAAACCGCCTTCATTCCCCGGCGAGTGGATTATAAAGCATTTATATCTTACACGATTTTTTTTCCATTCTTTATCCACGTAGAGTATATTTCACTTTCCGATATAACGTAAAGGTTTTCGCGTTATTTAAATATTCCGCGCAGGTATGCCGGTCGGGGACTTTAGTTGCTCCGGATCAAAAAGGGATTTTTTTGGTCGGGAATTTGTATTCTGGCCGAGCATAAAAAATTACCAAATTGATTTATTTCTTCCAGAATTAGACTCGAATGAAAAAAAATCATGACAAGGAATATTTTTAAATCCATTCATCGACTCGTTTCCGAGCTGTTTTGTCATTTGAAAATTGTGGTCATCAATCTCTTCTCTTCAAACTTCTACTCCCTCTCAGTAACTGCCAACTCTGTCCTTTTCACCTCTTTTTACTATTATTTCTCTTTTCCTATGATTTATATATCTATATCTATATCTATATATATATATATATATATATATATATATATATATATATATATATATATATATATATATATATATATATATATATATATATATATAGAAGGCAAAGGAATTAACAAAGCTAAACAGAAGCTGAGAAACAAAAGAACGCAAATACATGCTTTAAAGCGTGAGGATGGCACAGTGTGCAGGGCGCGTACCCAAATGTTAGAGATTGTTAGAAAATTTCACCAATATCTTAGTGGAGGAAGTAACAAATGTTATAGAATCGATGAAAAACGGCAAGGCTCCAGGAACGGACAGTGTAACTGTCGAAATGCTAAAAGCTGGTGGTCGGCTGGTGGTTACATAAAACACTGGCAAAATTATACTCAAAATGCCTCAAAGACAAAAAGTATCTGACTTATGGAAAAATGCAGAAGTGATCCTTTTACATAAAAAAGGAGCACAGGAAGATTTAAAGAACTACCGTCAAATAAGCCTCCTATCAGTAATGTACAAAGTTTTCACTAAGATAGTTTCTAAAAGAATATTAAAAAAACTGAATGACGTACAATCAAGAGAACAAGCAGGATTCAGAAGTGGATTCAGGACAATGGATCAAATCCAGGTTGTACAGCAGGTCATAGAAAGGCACAACGAATACACCATGCCACTGTGCTTGGCTTTTATCGACTACAAAAAAGCATTTGATTCCATCTCAAAGCATGCGATAATGGATGCACTGCTTAGCCAAGGTGTAGAGAGAGCCTATGTAAACCTATTAGAATCGATATATGATGGAGCTACAGCCACAATTCACCTTGATGATCTTGAAGTGGGAATTAATGTAGAAGGAGGTGTACGGCAGGGTGTCGCAATATCGCCTATTCTTTTCTCGGCTGGCCTTGAAGAGGTATTCCGTAAACTGGATTGTGAACAGGATGGTGTAAAGATCAATGGTGCAAACTTAAACCATCTTAGATTTGCAGATGATATTATTCTCATTTCACAAGACCCAGAGGAACTGCAAAGACGCGTACAAGCACTGCTAAGGGCTGGCGAACCATTTGGCTTGAAAATAAACCTGAAAAAGAGTCCAGTTATGTTCAATAACTTCGCTCAGGACAGAAGAATTTCAGTTTTAGGAAGGGATTTAGAGATTGTAGACAGTTTTATATATCTTGGGCAGAGGATTTCAATGGAGGGGAATACCGTCCGGGAGGTGGAACGGCGTGTTAAATGTGGCTGGCAGGCATTTGGTAGGCTCAACATAGTGTTTAAGAGCAGACTCCCACTTTGCCTGAAAAGAAAAGTCTTCAATCAGTGCGTTCTACCCGTTATGACATACGGTAGTGAAACCTGGACACTCACATCGCAATCAATTTAAAAACTTCGGGTGGCACAGAGGGGAATGGAAAGATGTATGCTTGGCATTACAAGACGAGACAGAAAGTCCTGCGCATGGATTAGGTAACAAACAAAAGTCTGTGACATCATTGGAAGAGTAAAGCAATTGAAATGGAGATGGGCAGGCCATATAGCAAGGCGATGGGACGACAGATGGACCAAGGCAATCTCGAAGTGTATACCGCTTGATCGCAAATGTCCGCGAAGAAGACCGAAAGCACGAAGAACTGATGACATCGTTGAGTATATCAGACCCGAGTGGCAGAGGAAAGCCCAAGATGGACCAAGGCAATCCAGGAGTGGATACCGCTTGATTGCAAACGTCCGCGAAGAAGACTGAAAGCACGATGGATTGATGACATCGTTAAGTATACCGTGAAAGTTGGAAGCATGCTGAAGAGGCCTTCATCCTGCAGTGGATCGATACAGGCTGATGATGATGATAATGATGATGATGATGATGATCTGTTTCGATGATCGATCTGTTTCTCTCCCTCTTAAGGTGAAGCGGTTAATAATACTTTTTTTAAGGGATGATACTGGAAACAAGGGTAGGTTCACAGTCTAATCTTTTATGTCATTTTGTTGCTATGACAGTACCTTTCAACCGCTTATAAAGTACCTTTGTGGGCGTTGGTTTAGACGAATCAAAAGTGGTGATTTCGACTTGAAAGACAAAGAACGCCCAGGTCAACCGAAACGAATTGAATATGTCGAATTGCAAGCATTGTTGGAAGAAGACTATATGCAGACTCAACAACAAACGGTAGAGAGGTTAAATAATGATCGCTGAACCACTTATAATTGTGTGTATGCGATGGTAAAGATCGAGAAGACATGAGTACCACATCAGTTGAACGACAGACAAATGTTAAAGCGAAAAATGGTGTGCGAAGTTTTTCTTTCTCCGCATGAAAGAAAGATGCCGTACTCACCAGACTTGGCCCCTTCCGACTACCATCTGTTTTCATTGATGTCTCATACATTTTCCGTGAAACACTTCAACAATAACGGAGATATCGAAAAATAGCTTGATAATTAGACCACCCCAAAAGATGTACCGATTTTTTACGATGGCATTTACAAATTGCCAGAGAGATGGGAAAAATGTTTTTGCTTTCTCCCAAATTAAACGTGACTTTTTTTAAGAAAAAACTTATAATTTATATTAACTGCCACACCTAATAGGGTTCAATAAAAAAAGAAGCAGTTTCGTCTACTAGATGGATACTAATTACACTGAGGAACAATTTGTAAAATAATTTCTGTTGAGTTCGATATTTAAGCTGTTTTATACGTAAATTGACATGCTTCTTCCAAAACTTTATTTAGTTTTTTTCTATTACGTCAAGTTTTTTCTCTACAGTTGTTGCGCATACGACTAAGCTTGGCGAATCACAGAAGTCACTACTGCTCTCCTACCGGCGAACCTTCTTCGACCTAGGAGTGGGTCATTCAGTTTCTTTGCGTGCAGAATATGGCGACATAAAGAAAGTCATTGACTTGTTGGTATGGTAAAATGGTCTGTTTCCTTCTTGGCCAGCAACGCGGGTATACCAAGTATCCCTTTTTTTGTGCATGTGGGACAGCAGAGCTCGTGAGAAGCATTGAGTGCAATCGAACTGGCCGCCAAGATCTGACCTAAGACCTGGTGATCCAAACATTTTAAATCTGCCACTTGTCGACAGAAAAAACATTGTATTTCCGCATTTGCATTTAAAACTAGGTCTCATGAAACAATTTGTTAAGGCTTTGTCAATTCAAGGAGACTGCTTTAAGTATATCATTTCGGCATTCCCTAGCCTGTCATATGAAAAGATAAAGGCTGGTGTGTTTGATGGTCCACAGATTCGGCAACTCGTTAAAGATGAAAATTTCACTGAAACAATGACTGAACTTGAAAGGAATGCTTGGTTGGCTTTTAAAAATATTGTTAAAGACTTTCTGGGAAATACACGAGCCCCGAATTACATGGAAATTGTTTAACAACTCTTGGAGAGCTTTAAAAAGCTTGGTTGCAACATGAGCATCAAACTGCATTTCTTATGTAGTCATCTTGCTAACTTCCCAGAAAATCTTGGTGCTGTTAGTGATGAACAGGGCGAGCGATTCCACCAAGATCTAAAGGTTATGGAAGCACGGTATCAAGGTAGATGGGATGTCAGTATGATGGCTGACTACTGTTGAAGCATCAGGCGAAAATGTCCACAAACTGAACACTCCAGGAAAAGCTATAAGAAGAAATGTTACCATAATATCTTTTATTTATTTTTTGTATAAACACAATTTAACTTTTAATAATGTGTTAACCTCTGTATGAATAAAATATTCTAATATATTTGGTCAGATCTCACCTTATTTCCTTTCGTATGTACACTTTTAAGGTAAAATAAGGGGTAGGCTGTAGCTTAAGAACTTGACGTGATAGAGAAACACTGTGAATATTTTTTAATTCAGAGATGAAAAATTAGTCAAAAACAAGTCACAGATCCAAGTAAACAAAATTGCTGTTCGTCAGTGTTATCAATATACCGGATTTCTGACGTTAGCCGTTCTTGGAAGTTTTCGTGGTTAGCAAAAGCTTTGGACTTTAGGGTTATTTAAGATTCTCTTTTATTTTTTTTTATTTTCAAGGTTATAGCACTTTCGGTTACCCCGGAAGTCACCAGTAACTTTCTTATTTTAAATGGAACACACGTTATATTATTTCATTTTTGGTTTTCCTATTCCTATTTTGACCTGTTTCTTAAATATCTTGATTCTTTTGAACATTTTGAAACATGTATTGTAAGGTACATGTACCTTATTTTCAACATTTCGCCTTTTAACCATTTTCGACTGGTGCTAAGCGCTTCTAGGGTAGACCAAACCACAACAATGATACGTTCGAAATCCACATTGATAATTAATTTATCGCTTACAGGGTGTCCAAAATTTCATGACGGAATTTGATTTTGCACTGATTCGCTATAACTTTCCCTATACCTATTTCCAACGGTTTTTTTGTTAATCCATATGTATTTTTTATCAAAAGTTGATGAAACTCCAAAAGTTCTATCTGGTAACTCTTGATTTTTACAGGAATTGAAACAATGTTGATATTATGTCAAAGAAGTATTAGCTCATATATTCATGAGGTATCTACTTACAATTTTAATGATTTTGTTAATTTCTTCAACTACAGTTTATATTGGAGATTAATGAAGAATATTTCAATACTGATATGTTAAATTTGTTTTATTCGCATGGTGAATGTGGACGAATTGTCAGACGAACATGCAGATTTAACGAACGATATCCAGACCAACCAACAATGACTCCCGGAAAATTCGCAAGAATCGAAGCTCGGTTTTTGGCAACTGGGAGTGTAAGGGCAACACGATATCACCGGAAGCCCGTAATAGATAATGAAGATAACGAGGTGAATGTGCTGGCTTATGGTTAAGATATAGTTCGTCTAGTTGTACTAGCTGTATTTAATAATACAGTTAATTATTGAATACTTAAATTTCACATTATTAGACAAATTTCTTCGTTTGTTTCAAGTAAGTCCACGCCTTTACTCCTTTCATATATAAATGCCAGAGTCAAAAAGACTGAGAATTTAGTTGAGCACTGAATAAAAACATATACTCTTGATCTATTTACTAATAATATGTATTTGGTTTTATGTTTTTGCAGAGAGATAATAGCGTGAGGAGTTTCCGCGAAGGCCGCATTTGGGTATTGATTTGTACGGAGCTGATGGCTCGCGGAATCGATTTTAAAGGTGTTAATCTGGTAATAAACTACGATTTCCCACCCTCGGCCATCTCGTACGTTCATCGGATCGGACGTGCAGGTCGGGCGGGCCGCAAGGGCAGGGCCGTTACATTTTTTACGACTGAAGATACGGTCAATTTACGGAGGTGAGTAACACGAAAGTGTCTGCATTTATAAAGGACAGGCACGGAATTTTTTTCGTTATGTTTACTTTGTAGCAAGAGCAAACAATCATCAATCTCATTTTGGTCGATTAAAATATGATGTATTGGGTTAATGCAAAAATTCGTTTCAGAAACAATTTTGTTAAGCGTTAAAGTGCTTTGCAGATGTAAAAGTAGATTTGTGCTGTGTACGGTGATGATACACATATGACAAGTGGTTCAGAAAGTCTCGAAAAAAAATCGTCTAACCTAATTGATTTATTTATAACAGGATGAGCCTTGAATGAAAAAAGATACCACGTGGGTCAACAAGCTGTTGCATCAATGTCCCTCTCCTTGGTCTTTCAATACTTCTACTTCTCTTCTTTCTAACCTTCTTCATTTCTGAAGGAGGGAGGCAGGAAGGTATCTTCCTGCCTCCCTCTCATTAACTCCCAGCTCTATTTCCAGCTCCTCCCCCTCCGCACTCCCCATTTCCTTCAATTCTTTCTCTTTCCAGAAATGTCGGTCATATATAATTATTTTTTTGGTCCTAGGTGGCGCTGAACGCGCTGATAGTGTTAACTTTACATCGAAGCTCGGTTCAGGGAAAATTAGTTGCCATGGAGCGTTTTACCGGACAACAACGTGTTGTTCGCGCGTATTATTAAAACAATTTGCTTATTTCAACTCCCCCCCCCCCCCCATTCCACACGGAGATGTTGTTCAGAACTGAGTGTATTAAAGTGAGTAATAGACTGGAAACAGCCTGGATTAGCCAATGCATTCCATCGAGACAATTCTACACCACTTGTGTCTTTAGTCACCCGATAATATATTCTATATTCTTCGCGGAGCCACATTAGCTGTGGTGTCTAAGGCGTTAGCCTTACGATGCGGCAGTTAATGTGGACCGGGTTCGAATCCCCTACTAGGCAAAAAAGTTTTTCTAAAATTCTTGCGAATGTTTCTAGGTAAGAGTGTAAAATCTGACAAGGAATCGCCCCTCAGTCACGCCAGTACCGAGGCTGGGTAAGGACGGATGCCTTCTGAGAGGTTTTCTACGTTGGTCACTCGCCAGTCGGTAGGCTTTTCGGTTAAGCACAAAACCAAGGGTTGATAGCCCGAGGGGGGCGCTGACCGGGGTTTTCGGTATTTGAGGACCCTCGTTAAGCTGTGGATCCAGTCGCTAAAAAGCCTTCTCAGTTGCTGATTTGCGCTTCTAACACCAAAACTTTAATTTATGTTCTTCGTTCTCTCACCCACTTTCTCATTTTTCTATCTACTTAGCTCTCTCTCAATATATTTCGATCAATTCTTTAAGCAGAAATCAGTGGCGGTTCGTGAGGGAAGGCGTTGGGACGTCGCCCCTCCAGCATAATAGTAAACAATTTTCAGAGCAAAATACCATATTGTATTTGCATTCAGTTTCTTTCCTTTAACTTATTTTCCTGCTTCACCTCGTGCCAATAGCACGAAAAGTAAAAAGGAGTAAGGGGAAAGTAAAAGAAAATCTTCAGCAGCACTATTTCCTTCTACCGCCCTCCCACTTTAAAAACCCACGAGCCGCCACTGCCAGAAACCTCAGAATGTCTACGGCGGCAGTCTGAACAGTTTCCAACCTCAACATAAAGATGGCGTTACTCGTCAAACATATTCTGGTAATATAATTGCGCATGCGTTGAAAGATAACCTTGAACATTTCAGCCAAGTTGTTGGTCTTCCATGTTCTTCGCTTCTCACATCAAAATCGCCAGTTTTGATTTTTTTTAAACCACTCAAAGCGCTGTGATTCACCAAGAGCATGCTCACTGTAAGCTTCGACAAGCATTCGATGCGATTCTGCAGCAGTTTTCTTCAAATGGTAATAGAAAATCAATGCTGTCCACAAATCGTAGTTTACATGCACAAAATTCGACATGTTCAGCGCTATTACAAACTAAGCTATTGTATGAAACTTGTATCTTTGTGAGTTGGAAATTTTTGTTAGATGTCAACAAGGAAATGGCGCCAATGTCGTAGTTTGACGGTAACTACATTGACAGCTAGGTCCATCTTTGGGTAAACTCCGGTTTCATATTTACAGACCTTGTAAATGCCAATTATTTTTAGTTAAATCAAATTTTCTTTAATTTTTTCTCAAAAAACTGAAACGAACTTTTGCATCAATGGAATATTTTCATCACCAAATTGAAATTTCCAAACGTTGAGTAACATTCTATTAGATTAGAAAAAAGGACAAAACAATTGGTGAAATTCTGGAATGTTTAATTAACCAGAAACCTCTTCAGTTTCTCTTGTAAATTTCCCTCTATCGATAATAATAATTCATCTGGAAATTCTAGTAAGCCGAGGGTAATTATTTTTCCCAGCTAGAGAAAATGAATAAGCGAAGTATATTATAAAGCTTCGGAACTTCACAATATAAATCTAAGCAAAGAGAAAACACGGTCTAATTACAAGAACTAGGCCGAAGAAGTGTAGTTAAATATTTGTGCTGCTTTTATTATGAATGGAAGAACATTTATGTAGTCTAATCAATATCAGTTTTGTTTTAATGCATTCCCGAAGTTAATTCATACACTTCGGGACATTTTAAAACACTTTCAATAATGAGGATGTTTGTCCGTGTTGAAAAAAAAAATTCATATAGTTTAAGCTCAGAACTTAGAACAAGTCGTAACCAAGCTCCTTTTAATTTTTTTGAAAAAATATGAAACCGGAAGTTTTGTATAGAAAATACACGTTTATTGTATTAAAATGGGTAACTATATTTTATTCGAAGTATTGCCCATCGTTAGATATACATGTTTCAAACTTGTCTGACAATTTGTGGATGCCACGCCAAAAAAACTGTTGCTCTTTCGAGTTAAACCAGTCATCGAACCATTTTCGTAAGAACTGGAGCGCTGCTCAGCAAGTGCGTATTCCATCGATGCAAATAATTAGTAATGGATGGAGCCAAGTCTGGTGAGTATGCCGCATACGAAAGTATTTCCCAATTAAACCCCCCAATCGTTTCCTTGACCCTTTTTTCTGTATGTGATAGTGCATTATTAAGAAGCAGAATCACTTTATGTTATGCAGCAGCTCTTAATGGATCACACTCTTCTGATCCCACCAATCACAGTGAATTGTCTTTCGTCAATAGCGATTTGGCCTTGCAGTCAATGTCGATGGTTCGCCTGAAGTTACCCATGATCTTTTACGCTTAGGTTTCTCAAAATATATCCACTTTTTATCGCCAGTCACAACTAAATGGAGAAATGACTCTCTTTTGTACCTGACGAGCAGCATTTCGCAGGCGGTTTTTCGATTTTCCTGCTGTCTGTCGGCCAGTTAATGTGGAACCCATTTTCGCATCTTCTGGACCTTTTCCGTGGCTTTCAAACGTACAGAGACGGCTTCTCCTGTCACATTTAACTGATCCGCGAGTTGTAGGATTTGAGCATCATCCTCATCCAACAATGCTTGCAATTCGCTGTCTTCTTTTTTTTTCGGCGTTCTTCCATGTTCTTCGTTTCTCACGTTAAATTCGCCACTTTTGATTTATGAAGTGAGCACTTTTTTAGCTGCATTGAGCGATTTTCGGTAGGGGAAAACTTATGGGTTCGCGTCACCGACATGCCAGTGACGTGTTGCGCCTGACTGGTGACGCCAATTGTGTTTGAAATTAAATTATGTTTTAGATAATCATTGTTTTAATTATTTAATTATAGAATCACTGTGCAGTATAGGAGTGAGTACTTAATATGCTAATATTTTATGTAAAAAAATGAATAACAAAAAGAAAGCATTTATTTTCGAATATTTCCAATATTGGCATCAATATTTGCACATGCTATGCTGTTGTATGAAACTTGTATTGTTGTGAGTTGAAACTCTTTGTTAGGTCAACAAGGAAGTGGCGCCAATGATGATGTTTGACGGTAACTATTGACATTGACAGTTAGGGTCATCTATGGGCAAATTCCGGTTTCATCTTTATACACTTTTACGCGTACTCTTCTGGCCAAATTTTTTATAACGGTTTTGCATAAATGTGGCAGTATTTCGTTGATACAGCGTTCAATTTCGGCCTTCAGTGCTTGGGTCGTCGTGAGTGTATTGGCGTAAATCTGAGATTTCAGAAAAGTCCACAAAAAAATCCATAGGTCTTAAATAGCAAAATCGTGGCAGTAAATTGTGGTCACCAAAAAGGGAGATTCAGACACGACCAGAACAATACTCGTGCAAGATCGTAAATCGGAATGACAATTGACGCGTGACAACTTCGCCACCATGGAGATTAGAATTTTTAGTAAGAATACGGTGAAGAATGACTGTTGAAATATCCACTTCTTGTGCACGATCAGGAATCGAGGATCCTGGACTCTCGGCGAACTGCCGTGATGTTTTGTTCTAAACGACCACTGCGAGGTCGTGTAGTGTGTTTCATATCAATAACTGAATCAGTATTTCTATCACATATCGGACGCACTTTACAAATCGTAGCAACTAGACTTTCGCGTTTGATACGCTTTGCTGTCTCGTGTAGCACTTCATGTTTATTAACTCCCATCTGCCTCTTATCGACTTATTTTTTTTTTCTTTTTTTTTGGTTTTTCGCCACGTTCTAAAACTTAAAAAATATCAAAAATATTTGTTCTTATGTAAATAAAGAATCACTGGCCAAAAAACTAAAACCGGAGACAAATTTCCTATAGATTTACCTAACGAAAATAGATTTACCTAACGAACAAAATTAAAAAAAAAAAAAAAATCTAAAATAAAAACTTTTGAACGGTAACGTTTCGGGAGGTCTTCTCCTCCCTTTTTCAAAACGAATCTAAAAAATAAATTATATTAATTTCAGGATATACTAAAAAGATAGGAAGTAAATTTATTTTAATGACAGTGACATACTACAACAAATATATAGGTGACGTTTACAATGTGATTATTGTGTATTGAAATATGTAAACGTTTTTAATTGTATTTTTTAGAATCGGGAACCATATTGAATTTAAATCTACCGAAGGCATAGCAATACAGTTATTTTTATTTAAATTGATTATAGCGGTTTCTTTTAATCTTCTGTATTTTGTTACCGATTCTTTTAATACCGTTTTGGAATTATTCCAATTGATTTTATGTCCCGATTCCCATGCGTGTTGACAAATTCTAGATTTATTAAAATCGCCCTTTCTAAGTAGGTTTTTATGTTTTTTTATTCTAACATCTAACGGTTTAGATGTCTCACCTATATATATGATCAGGGAATTTTCTAAACCAAAAAAAATATATGAACACGCCACAATCATTGAAACATTTCTAATCTACTTGTCACAATTCTTGACTTCCAATTTTGCTCTCTTAATGTAACACACTTTAATATAGAGTGGAGATAAGGTAGAGAGAGCAGTGAAAAACAATGCAAATATTTCCGTCTAAATGGTTTTGGGTCTAAAAACCTTTCGGTTATCTTTCAACATTTTTTCAAATTGTCGTTAAAGGTTGTTTCCGATTAATTTCGACTATTCCCAACCTCATGATCCACACTTAACTCTAAACACGATATAATCAATCTCTTCCGGTGGACCAGAGCGAGGTCGATTTCAACCAAAAACGTTTTAGAGGGTTTTAATATCATTACTTCACGAATACTTAAATAAACATGGTAATTAATATTCGGTAGTGGTGCTAAAAACTACATCCTTAATTGGCCTTCAAGTTTTCGCTCGGTAATTAGATCGCAACTTATCCACGGGTGGTAAACTCGAAGTTAATTTAAACTCGTTGCTGAAATATAACATTTGAATTTAAAATTTCTCTTCGTCAAAGTGCAATCTGTAGCCTCATTACTAGTTTCCGGCCATGAATAAAAGATAAGACTTTCCCACGGAAATATTAAAAACCTTTCTGATACATTTACGAAACGGTTCTTAAGAATCGATGAATTTTCCGAGCTGACGAAGGTGGAAATTTACATTTTGAAAAAGGTTTTCTTTTTCTGTTATCTTTAGATTCAACATTTTTTTGTTTTTTTTAAATTTTCTTAGCTTCGCTTTCAGTAGTTTTACGAAGTATACACGAGGTCGAAAAAATAACTGATTTAAAAAAAAAATAGTTATTTTGCCGATTTTTAAAATTTTTTTATTCAAAATACATCTCTTTCGCATTGATACACCATTGGGCACGTTCAGCCAATGCTAGCATAGATTTTTTTTGTCACTGTCACTGTCATAAAATGCTCCTTTCATGGCCTGTTTGAGTTTTGGGGAATAGGACATAGTCACATGGAGATAAATCAGGCAAATACGGAGGATGTTGAAGCAGACAGGCTTATTTTTTCGCCAAAGATTTATTAACAATGGCGGTCCTATCAGATGGTGCATTATCGTACAACATTCGGTCCTTTCTCGGACGATTCTCTTCCACAAACGAATTTTCTCCACAAACTCATCGCGATTTTTGTATTTTGGTCGGCCTGACTTGGGGTTGTCTTTTAAAGCATCACGACCGACCTGGAATGGCTTATATCACTCGAACACTCGTGTACGGGATAAGCAATCATCACCATAAACTTTTTTCGTCAATTTAAATGTTTCTAATGTCTGTTTAAATCATTACTTTACTGGTAGAGATATATATGTTGATGACATTCTAATTTGTTTTACAGGTTGTGTAGGACAATTAAATATATTCTTAATTCACATAAATTCTTTACATAAAAACGATAAATTTGCAATTGAAGAAAAGCAATATAATAGTATTAACTTTTTAAACTAACAATTGCTACAAAATACAATAAAAATAATTTTGCAATTTTTCATAAACCATCCCATATAGATGTAGTTATACACAATACATCTTGTCATACTGATTCACAAACGATGGCAGCATTTAACTTTTTTATACATAGATTATTAAATATCCCTATATCAATAGATAATTATAATTGAATATCATCAAACAGATCCGAATAAATAACGGATACCACCCAAACATTATAAATAAAATAATTAATAAAAAAAGTTATAAACCATTATAAAACCATTAATTGAATGATGCAGACGCTCAAAAATGCAGTGTTCAAGACAATTACATATACGGTAAAACTTATCAAATTAATGCCGAAATATTTATCCAAACATAAATATTTCATTTAAAACTAACAATAGTCTAGGACGTCTCATTAAAAACAATAAAACTTAACATTTAACTGAGGTAGCCGATACTTGATGGAAATTCATTTTGAATAAAAAACCAAGATTAATATCTAAATTTCCACTATATTTAAAACTTGTACATATGACAATTGTTTCGACACACAGTGTCTTTTTCAAATACACACTAAATTAAACTAACAGTAAGAAAAGCAGTTACTACCTAAACTAATCTAATAAAACCATAAATGATGATAGTGGGAGTCCCGCGTCTCAATGTCTAGAGTAATATAAGTTTAACAAGGGTGGACCACTCAAGTCTACCTGATCATTAAATAAAATACCCAAATTTTTTCTTTTATTAATTTCTAGGCTCTCTAAAAGATTTAGTTTTTTAGATTTATTTTCGTTATGCAACATTTTGAAATTATCGTTGAAAGTGTGATTTTCTAACATTAAGTGATTGGCATAATGAGAATTATTCTGTTCTTTGATTTAACTTCTTTTATGTTCATTAAGCCTGGTGGAAAAGGATCTTCCTGTTTATCCAACATAGACTTTTGGAGAAGAACCGCACTCAATTAAATAAACTCCTGATTTATGAAGTTTATTTGTTTGACTTTTATTGTTTTTTATTAAGCGTCCAAGACTATGGTTTGTTCTGAATGCAATATTTATATCGCTTGTTTTTGACAAATGTTTAGAAATTAATTTGGTGACTTTCCCTGTATATGTAATTGTTTTGTATGCGGTGTTCTTGACTTTATTGACAGGATATATTAAATTAATGGTATTATAACATTTTTTATTGATTATTTTATTTATAATGTTTGGGTCATAACCATTATTCACTGCGATCTGTTTGATGACATTCAATTCTTTGTTATAGTTATCTGTTGACATTGGGGTATTTATTAATCTGTGTATGAATGAATTAAATGCTGCCATTTTTTGAGAATAAGCATGACAAGACTTGTTATGTATAACTAAATTTGTGTGAGATGGCTTATGATAAATTGCAAAATCATGTTTATTCTCTTTTCTTGTAACTGTTAAATCTAAAAAGTTAATACTGTTGTTTTGTTCTTCTTCAAGTGTAAAATGAATGTTCTTATGTAAAGAGTTCATATAAGTTAGGAATTGATTTAATTGTCTGTCAGTACCCGTAAAACAAATTATAATGTCATCAACATACCTATACCAGTAAAGTGATGATTTGAATAGCTGATGTTGACATATCTTATCTTCTAAATTATCCATAAAAATTTCCGCCACTAAAGGACTTAAAGGGTTCCCCATTATCAAACCTTCATTCGAAAAATAAAATCTGTTATCAAACTCAAAATAATTCTGATCCAAAGTAATTGATGCTAAGTCTAAAATTTCTTGTTTTATGATTGAATCAACGTTATTTTTAATTAGTAATTTGTTCACTAATCTTATTACTTCGTATGGTGGTATACTAGGGAATAAATTTGGTACATCGAAAGAAATTAGTTTAGATTTTTTGGGTAAATTAATATCTTTAATTTTATTGATGAAATCATAAGTATTTAGAATGGCATATTTTGGTTTAAAATTAGTGTATTACAAAATGATTTTGATAAGCTTATTTGATAATTTAATTGAATGAGCTGTAACAAAGGAAACTACCGGTCTGATTGGATAATTATCTTTGTGTAATTTTATTAACGAGGATAACTTTGGGGCTTGAGGATTCATAATTACTAATTGTTGTTTCTCATAATCGTTAAAAATTGACGAATCTTTTAGTATTTGTTTAATTCTTTTTTGAAAGGTATTCGTTGGATCAGAATCCATTTTGTGAAATTTCCCTGATTTTAAAAAAGCATTAGTTTTTAATATGTAATTATCTTTAGACATCGCAACAATGAACTTACCCTTGTCCGCTCTAGTCATGATAATATTGTTTTCTTTGATTTTCTTGTTAATCCATTTTGCTGCATGGAATTCACTGATCTGATGTTTTCTTAATTTTTCAAATGGTAGACTTCTGATTCTGTGTGCCGCTAGGTGTTTTTGTGATGTGTTTGAATTGGAAAGAACGAGTTCATACTCCACTTCATGGTGTTCTCTGTTATGTTCGTTGTCTTTGGGTTTTATGTTATATTGAAAGCCCATTTGAAGTAACTTAGATTCTTCAGTAGTAAAACTACAATTTGTAAGGTGGACGAATCTATTGAAAAACTGGTGTTCGGAATAATTTGCGATGTATTCATTTTTATTAATTTCTTTCTTGGATACAAGGTTTTCCAATTTCTTCTTTTGAATTGTAAACTTTTTATTAATGATTCCGGAAATTTGTTGCCTGACTTGATAGTCCAAAATATCAAACTCAATGTTGTTTAGTCTATGAGTTAATTTACTATGTATCACTTTAAGATAAACATTATATATATCCCTTTTATTATATCGAATTCTTCTATCTTCAAGTAGCCATTTCTTCAAACCTTGCTGTTGTCCTTTCCTTGCTGACTCTGTTCTGTTGTTAGTTTTCAGGCACATGTATTTGGGGAAAACATCTGATTGATAACACTTGTTTAAAAACCAAATATTTTGGGTGCAGATCTTACTTTTTAACTGTAGTTTAAAATAATATAAGGCTAAAATGCTTCTTGAAGCTTCGATAATATATTTAACTGAGGTTTCTTACTGTTAGTTTAATTTAGTGTGTATTTGAAAAAGACACTGTGTGTCGAAACAATTGTCATACGTACACGTTTTAAATATAGTGGAAATTTAGATATTAATCTTACTTTTTTTTTAAACTTAAACAAATAAACTGTATAAATCAGGAGTTTATTTAATTGAGTGCGGATCGTGTCCAAAAGTCTGTGTTGGACAAACATGAACATTTTTCTCAACGAACATAATAGAAGTTACACTAAGCAACAACATAATTATCATTATGCTAACCGGTTAACGTTTAGAAACGCATACTTTCAATGATAAGTTTATAATGTTACATAATGAGAATAAATCCAAAATATTAAATCTTCACACACCAATAAAATTTTACGTGTGTGTTGAATTTACTGGAACAATTTCTTTTAATTATCTTGTGGATAACAGATGGTTAGTGTGCGTATTGTGCGGCCACAATATTTGCGTGAGACTTTGTGTACTCGTGAGACTCCGAGTGTCTACATTGTCACTCAGGCACACCACATACAACGCATAGCAAATTTGTATTGGGGTGTACCCAACTTTAGAGAGCCTAGAAATTAATACAAGAAAAAATTTGGATATTTTGCGAAATGACCAGCTAGACTAGAATGGTTTACTGTTATTAAACTTATATTGCCCTCCTAGACGTTGACAAAAAAATGGATTTCTCCACTATCATGTTTTATGGTATTATTAGGTCGATTGACCCTTTTTCCATATTTAGCATTTTTTATAAGGGTTAGAGCCTCAATGTTGTCTACAATATTATTTTTCTTAGTATTGCTCACGTGCTGAAAGAATCAGGTTGTCAAGTACCTGACTACATGTTGAAGCTGAAGAAGAAACCCAAGTCAGAAGTAAAGAAAATGACCAAGAAAGCATTAGTAAGGGACGAAATCACCACCATTCCATTATACGACAGAATTAAAGGAAGTAAAAAGTAAGTTTGTCCACTCTTAGCAAGTCATTGCAATAACCCATAATGTTCTTGATTCAACCAGGGAAAAGTTTATGGAGATATCGAAGAAGATGAAAGCCAAGGGTGGAAGTAAATCGAAAAAACCAACAAAACCAGAAGGAAAGACGCTCAAATCCAAGCTTACCAAGAATGTAAGTTTTAAAGTAAAATCAAACAAGAAAAACGGTAAAATTAAAAAAAAAATGTCTAAAACATAAATCAAAGTTGTAATAAATGTTTTCATTTTCATTACACTGCTGTGTTTGTTTTTCTATATATTATTTTTCACCTGACCCTTGTACCATCAAAGTTTCCTAAATATTTACGTAAAAATGGCTAAATGAAAAAAAATGCTTATGTTGGTTAAACGAAAAGGTGCCCAAGCTTAAGATATTTACCACTAAACATCAAATAGTTTATTTTTAATTTCTTTACGCGCGTTTCGCCATTCAAGTTATCACCATCAAGAGATAATTCAGTCATATAGAATCCTCTCCAGGAGATATAGCACGATTCTAATAGAAGAATCCAAAAGGTGACTATTGTTAAAAGTTGAAACTGAAGAAGAAACCTTAGTCAAATAAAAAGCTAAGTTTACCAAGAAAAGAAAAGAAGATGGAAAAAGTAGAATAATTTTAATACACAGTATGTCGGAAAAATAACGAAACTTTATAAATTAAAAAAAAACTATTAGCGCCATCTATTAAAACAATACACAGTACGTCCATTAAGTATCAGTACTGGTTCGGGAAAATGTGGCTAAAACGAAATTTCTGGCATTTTTTATGAATTGTTATTCAAAGTATTCTTCTCTCGCTTCGGTACATTTGTTACATCGATTCAATACAGATTCAAATGCGTGTTCCAGCGCATTTTGTGGAATAGCCTTCAAAGCACGCGTCGAAGCTGTTTGGATGGTCTGAATGTCTTCAAAAAACACCTTTTCAACTTTGGGAACTAGGAGAAGTCACAAGGGGCTAAATCTGGTGAATACGGTGGGTGGTTGATTACACAGACTTGATATCCAAAAATTGACGCACAATTAATGATGTATGACTTTGCGCATGATGACAAACTGCAGCTATCTGGATCGTGCTATTCTGGCCTAATGCGATGAATTCTGCACATTAATCGTTTCAGGACTTCTTAGTAGTATCGCTCAGTGATAGTTTGACCAGTTGGAACGAACTCTTTGTGGATGATGCCTTTTGTTATCGAAGGAAACAATGAACATTGTCCTAATTTTGACACCCATGTTTCATCATCAAGAGATAATTCAGTTCGATAGAATCCTCTCCAGGAGATATAGTACGATTCCAATAGAACAATTCAAAACGTGACTATTGTTAAAAGTTGAAACTGAAGAAGAAACCTTAGTCAAAAGGACGAAAGCACCAACAGGAGATGAAATGACCACCAAGTCATTATAAGACAAACTTAAACGAAGAAGTCTTCCCACTCCCCATAAACATCGCGATAACGCAATGGTTATTGGTTTATTCAGATGGAAGAAGTTTATGACCATATCAAAGAAGGTGAAGACCAACTGAGGAAGTGAATAAAAAAAAAACAAAATCAGAAGAAAAAACATCCAAATCTAAACTTACTAAGAAGGTCAATTTTAGAGTAAAAGAAAAGAAGAAAAATGGTAAAATTAAAAAACTACTAGCGCCATCTATTAAAACAATACACAGTACGTCCATTAAGTATCAGTACTGGTTCGGGAAAATGTGGCTAAAACGAAATTTCTGGCATTTTTTATGAATTGTTATTCAAAGTATTCTTCTCTCGCTTCGGTACATTTGTTACATCGATTCAATACAGATTCAAATGCGTGTTCCAGCGCATTTTGTGGAATAGCCTTCAAAGCACGCGTCGAAGCTGTTTGGATGGTCTGAATGTCTTCAAAAAACACCTTTTCAACTTTGGGAACTAGGAGAAGTCACAAGGGGCTAAATCTGGTGAATACGGTGGGTGGTTGATTACACAGACTTGATATCCAAAAATTGACGCACAATTAATGATGTATGACTTTGCGCATGATGACAAACTGCAGCTATCTGGATCGTGCTATTCTGGCCTAATGCGATGAATTCTGCACATTAATCGTTTCAGGACTTCTTAGTAGTATCGCTCAGTGATAGTTTGACAAGTTGGAACGAACTCTTTGTGGATGATGCCTTTTGCTATCGAAGGAAACAATGAACATTGTCCTAATTTTGACACCCATGTTTCATCATCAAGAGATAATTCAGTTCGATAGAATCCTCTCCAGGAGATATAGTACGATTCCAATAGAACAATTCAAAACGTGACTATTGTTAAAAGTTGAAACTGAAGAAGAAACCTTAGTCAAAAGGACGAAAGCACCAACAGGAGATGAAATGACCACCAAGTCATTATAAGACAAACTTAAAGGAAGAAGTCTTCCCACTCCCCATAAACATCGCGATAACGCAATGGTTATTGGTTTATTCAGATGGAAGAAGTTTATGACCATATCAAAGAAGGTGAAGACCAACTGAGGAAGTGAATAAAAAAAAAACAAAATCAGAAGAAAAAACATCCAAATCTAAACTTACTAAGAAGGTCAATTTTAGAGTAAAAGAAAAGAAGAAAAATGGTAAAATTAAAAAACTACTAGCGCCATCTATTAAAACAATACACAGTACGTCCATTAAGTATCAGTACTGGTTCGGGAAAATGTGGCTAAAACGAAATATCTGGCATTTTTTATGAATTGTTATTCAAAGTATTCTTCTCTCGTTTCGATACATTTGTTATCGATTCAATAGTGATTCAAATGCGTGTTCCAGCTCATTTTGTGAAATAGCTTCCAAATCACGCGTCGAAGCTGTTTGTATATATATATATATATATATATATATATATATATATATATATATATATATATATATATATATATATATATATATATATATATATATGTTATATGTATATATATATATATATATATATATATATATATATATATATATATATATATATATATATATATATATATATATATATATATATATATATATATATATATATATATATATATATATATCAGGTGTCCCATTAAGGATGGATCGCGGCCGTATCTTGAAAACTATTTATCCCTCAGCTTTGGGGAACAAAAAATTGTACTAAAAATGATCATGAGAAATTCACCAAAAATATTTTTAAGCTTCTAAAACGACCGCAAGAGGGCGTGACGAGCTAACCATTTTTAAAAATCACTTTTTTTGTGTATTTTCAAGTGTTAACCGAGTAAGAAAAATTCTCAGTTATAATTAGCAAACTGTCTCCTACAACTTTGTTTTATGACATTTTGTCGTAACTTCGCGAATAAAGAAGTGGGGGGAGGTTTGCCTATTTAGATAAAAAGTCGTCTAATGTCCGTTTGCCTAAACCGATTTTCCTCAATTTGGATTCATTTAAAAGGCAATTGCTGGGACAATCAGATAATTTGGGAGATAAATTATTTACTTTATAAATGAAACCGTGAGGTGGCGTTACATTCAACAATAGTTTTTTGAAGTTTTGTTCAGTTTTTTCAAATGGAATGGTACAGCTTTTATTACATGGCTAGAAAGGTAATTTAAAGAGGAGTCATCCAGTGAAAACCCGAAATCGATATCTCTGACATGTCAAGAGATATTTGGATTTTTCTGAAAAAATCAGTTATTATTTCACTGCTACCTGCATTAAGTTAAAAAAATATTAACCTAATGTTTGCCTTCCTTCACACTTTACCCAGGCTTAGGACTGGTCCTAATTCTTCGTGCCATATTAATTTGGAGCATGTTTAAAGGCCAACGGGCCAACAACGAAGATAATAATAATAACAACAGTCAAATAAAATTAACAGCACAACAGTCTAATAATTAACAGAATCTGAAATTTAACGCCTTTCTAAATGTTCAAAATGCCTTCCATCCTTAGAAATGCAAAGATTTATTTTTCGACGAGTACTAAAAACGGCAGCTTCAATTTCCGCTCTTGAAATGCTGGTTATTGAATTTTGAATTATTTCAATCATGTTTTCTTGTGCGGTAGGACGAGTTTGAAAAACAAGGTCTTTTAGTCTTCCCCACAAGTAAAAATCGAGGACTGTCAAATCCGGTGAGCGCGCCGGCCACGAAAATAAACTACACCTATCCAAGGATTTGGAAACAAAGCATCCAAGAAGTTTCGAACCACCTGCGAGAAGTGGGCAGGGCATCCATCATGCTGGTACCACATTTCAAAACTGACAAGTTAATTTGACTGTTTTTGTTTGTTTCCATGGTTCCCTTCTTACACTCTTTGTGTAATGTACCTAAGGATTGCATGCGTTTATTTGGAAACCCGAAAACGCATAATTTCATTCATCCATTTAGTTAAAAGAAAGAGTAGGTATATTTATTAATGACTGATTTCAATATTCTGCATCACAAAAGAGAAAATGCAACAATTGGGGAAAGGCATTTTTTCCGCTTATGTAATTAAATTAGAAAATATTATCAAGGTCAGGATTAGAACATTTATGATGATTGATACTGAATAGATAATTTAATTTTTTAAATAAAATTGTTGCGGTTGCGATTGCGATCTAAATATTAAGACCAATTTTTAACTTAATATTACGGTAAAAATTAAAACTAACTGATTTTTTTCAGAAAAATCGAAATATCTCTTGAGATGTCAGAGATATCGATTTCGGGTTTTCACTGGACGATTCGTCTTTAAATTACCTTTCTTGCCATGTAGTAAAAGCTGTACCATTCCATTTGAAAAAAACTGAACAAAACTTCAAAAAAACTATTGTTGAATGTAACGCCACCTCGCGGTTTCATTTATAAACTAAATAATTTATCTCCCAGATTATCTGATTGTCCCAGCAATTGCCTTTTAAATTAATCCAAATTGAGGAAAATCGGTTAAGGCAAAAGTTGTAGGAGACAGTTTGCTAATTTTAACTGAGAATTTTTCTTATTCGGTTAACACTTGAAAATACACAAAAAAAATGATTTTTAAAAATGTAGCTCGTCACGCCCTCTTGCGGTCGTTTTAGAAGCTTCAAAATATTTTTGGTGAATTTCTCATGATCATTTTTAGTACAATTTTTTTTCCCCATATATATATATATATATATATATATATATATATATATATATATATATATATATATATATATATATATATATATATATATATATATATGTATATATAGATATGTTTAGATATATTATACTACAACATTCTGAAAACAGCTTAACATTTCTTTACAAATGTAAAAATTGTGACATAATACCAGTCAGATAGAGTTGGAGGAAACCCTACATTAAATTGAGTAGTATACCGTCATGATACAGGACTTGAGTGTGATGAGTCTGAAGACGTTTTATCGTCTAATAATGTATCTAAGATCTCCAAAACTTACTGAAATTTTCACATCTTATATTCGCTTTGTTTTTTTTTTATCAAACTGAAAAGAAACATTTTCCCAGTATTTTCTTCTTTGGGTCCATTGGTTTTTTATTCGCAGCGTCCGTTTGTTTAGGTTATCGTTTTTTTTTTCATGTGGTTCTCCTTGTACGCTTGAGTTATTTGAAATGCTATCATCATTTGTAATTTGTTCAGTTAATTCAAATTCTGGTTCGGTACCTTATAAACTTTCCGTAGGATTTAGAACATTAACAGAAATACTACTCTTATTAGGAAATGATGATTTGATTCATGATTGATGATTAATTTTTTCCTTGATAAGAATCAAGGGCACTACAAATTGTAGATAAGCCATTAAGTATTATTTTTTTCTGCTTTCCGGAGCCACTCGATGGATTTTTCAGTTTTCTGGAAAACACGGAACGGATATTTCGTCATTTCTCCATACAAAAGGCAGCTGAAAAAAAATTCTATCAATTTTAAATTAAGTTTTTGGTTCAGTTATTATTTGTATAAAGTTCAATAAACTTGAATGTATCTTATTCTAGGTACCTGGCAATCGGAAGTATTTTCACAGAATTATTATTATATTTTATACAATTTGGCAACTTGGGACAAGCTCCAACTAATATATATGAAAATACCGAATGAAGACGATTGGTTGGCTATTTCTAGTCGTTGATATCAGTTATGGAATGTCGGAAATTGCTTAGGCGATGAGATGGTAAACATATTAGAATTAAAAAATTTCCAACATCATGTTCATAATATTTCAATTATAAAGGCTATCTTTCTGTCGTATTAATGACTTGCTCTGATGCATATGGTTGCTTTATAATGATTGACGTGGGATTCCAGGAAATAAATACTGATGGGGTTATCTTTAGAATGTCCAAATTGGGACGATGAATAAAACAGGCTGATCTGCAATTCCCAGCCCTCGGACAGCTTCCACAAGACAAAAAAGGAGTTAAATTTCCATTCTACTTTATCGTTGACGAAGCTTTTCTTATTCATGTTCGTCTAATGCGACCTTACCCAAGAAGAGCTCTAAATGAAAAATAATTTATAACTACCGCACCAGTAGAGCCAGAAAGTGTATAGAGTGCACGTTTGGAATGTTGTTCAACAAATTTCTCGTTGTATCAAATTCTCTTGTTTGTACAGATCAAAATAAAATTATCAAACAGTGGTAGCGCTTGTGTACTTCATAACTTTATTAGGAAAAAAGGAATATCATACAGCAACAAATTTGAGAAATTACCTTTCAAGTTATTTTGTTCAAATCAATCCTTTGCCATGGCAGTATAAGTATTGTTTAAATGCCGAGCATGTCGAGTAAAGTAAATATAGAAAGTAATTTAGTAGTAATTATTAATACCTTTCACATTATAAAAACAATTTTTTCTTTATAAATAAATAAAAATATTCCACTTTCTTATCTGAGGCATTTCACGTGAAGTGGACAACGATTAAAAAGTGAGGAAATTTGTTCATATTGGACATATTTGGAGTTCTAGGGGATATGAACGTGTACATATATTTTTTTTATTTAAGGCTTACTTGTTAAGATATATTCTATAGAATCTCATATGTTAATAACTGAACCTCAAATTTAAAAATATTATGTGTACACGTTCATATTCCCTAGAAGTACAAATATGCCCAAATATGCCCATATGCCCAAATGCTACATCTCTCTTGATGTAGTCACTCAATTTGTAATTATATAAGACTGGACATTCTTCCTCTTCTTGGCACCAATTTTAAACTGAATGTTTCCTCGTTCATACTGAATAAGTTATAATCATAAAATATAAAATAAAAAGCTAAAATAAAGTTGATCCTAAGACATCAAAAACTGTACAATAAAAATCTGGTCTGTACAGTTGTGGATTTCAAAAAAGCATATGATTCTATTGACCGCCATATCTTCCATATCTTGAAAGAACAACAACTGGATCTGAAAACGCTGGCAATTATTAAAGCAACACTAACTAACACAAGGTCAAAAGTTAAGTTTATCGGTGACATCTCAGAGCAATTCGAAATTAAAACTGGAGTGAGACAAGGGGATGGACTACTACTACTACTTTCCTGTGGTGGAAGTTGACCCAGGGCCCTTACTTTTATTCACTTGTTATCCGATCGCGTCTGTTTCGCGTCAGTCGCATCGGTGGGGGTTTTTTAGACGCCGTTCTTTTGGCGCGGTTCCGTACCACACGGTACTGGTCGAGATTAATCGACCTCAATGGAAAAAGGTGGGGGATTCCGGTGGAAGTTTATTTGTTGATTAAGTTGCTTGAATTCACCGGTCGTTGACACTGTTTGATTTGAATGAGCTAATGAACTGCTCGGTTCTTGTTTCTTGGCTGTCTTCTGGCGTATTCTTTTTCTTTTCTTGTTATTATACCGGTTGTTAGTGGTGTTATTCTTGCTTGATGTTGTTTTTATACATGCGTTTTGGTAGCACGGAATGGACGGACTGGATGGTATTGCCAATCTCAGTGCATCGAATCTTCACCGTCGTCGGGGCTGAGGCTATTCTCTCGCAACGCGTCCGACCACCACCGAGTCCACCCTTGCTTACAGATATTTTACTGTTTATTCTTGTTTGATGAGTTCGGGCAAGATGGATTTGGTGTTGCTGCCGGTCCCGGTGCATTGTTCTTCACTAACTTCTGGGCTAAGACTTATTCTCTTGGTTAGGGTTGAAGTACCACTCATGCCCAAGCGGCACTTCGGGGGTGTCCGCTCTCTAGGCCAGATCGGATCTCCGCGACCGAAACTACCAACCGACACTACTATCAAGACACGTCCGGTCAACTCGGAGTCCCACTCCGAATTCAAGGGGATGGATTCTCGCCGCTCTTATTTAACTGTATTCTAGAAAAAGTAATAAAGGAGTGGCGTGAAAAAAAGTCGGCCTTGAATATTGACCAGCCCATTAAATTTGGGCGAATCAACATCAAAATTGATTGTCTGGCGTTTGCTGATGATCTAGCAATTTTAGCTCAAGATATATTAACGGAATAAAACAGATTGAAATGTTAAAAGAAACAGCAGAAAAGGTAGGACTCCAAATTTCCTTTGAAAAGACACAATACATGACCTACAACAGACTAAGAACACCATTTCTAAAGACAAAATATCTGGGTGAAGTCCTCAATTCAAATATCTGGGTGAAATCCTCAATTCAAATATCTGGGTGAAATAATGGAAAACGGGTTGGAAAAAGCGGCCAATAAGCGTAGATGTTAAAAATGCAAACTGCATTGAAGCACAAAATATTTACAACAAAAAATGCATATCTAAAAACAGAAATCTGATACGTTACAACACATTTATTAAGCCAGAATGCCTATATGGGGCAGAAACGCTCATTTTGAATAGAACGAGAGAGATTCTAGGACATTGAAAAGAAGGAAAGAAAAATCATAAGAAAAATCTTAGGCCCCAAACAAATAAATATCACAACATACCGACTTCGACAAAACCAAGAAATCAAACAATATACAGATATACATAGCGATATGAGAAAAAGAAGACTTACGTTTTACGGACACATAAAACGGATGACTTCGAGTAGGATAACTAGACAAATAGTCGAATTTTATGAAAATAGGAGTAGAGCTAAAGTAGAAATAATTAAATGGATTGCTGCAATTAAAGAGGACCTAAGATTAGCAAATATTACACAAAGTGAAATTTAGGATAGAGGCTGTTTCAGACACAAGGTTAACGTTTGGGAGGTTGGCCAGAGAGAAAAGTACAGGGAGACTGGAACAACTTGGTCTGATGAAAGGGAAAAAGTTCATAGCGATAGAATGAAATCAGTATGGGAGCAAAGGAAGGCTAACAACAACAAACCCCTCTAACTGTACTTCACGTAGTCTACCAGGGCCCATACGTGAATAATAATAAATTAAATTAAATAGAAAATTAATTCAACGTTGTGTAGAACTGAAGTAAACAAAAACCAATACATCTGGTTCACGTGCGACCAGCATGTTGAGTCGTATCCAATCCGTTGCATCAGGCTAGTTGGTTGGATCTGACACTTCGCGCAGGTGTGAACATTCTACGAAGAACTTATGAGTGAAAAATAGTTGGTTAACTTGGTTGTTTGAATTGCGTTGCTCTAGTGTGAAAGCAGCCTTAAAGTTATAACCTTTTGTCACCTTGTCACAAAAACAGAATGGAACAGAGAGCTAATATTAAGTCTTGTTTCAAGCTCTCTAAAACTTTTACAGAAACTTTTGAGTTGAAAAAAGTTTATGGTGATAATTGTTTATCCTATACACGTGTGTTAGAGTAGTATAAACGATTCCAGGACGGCCGTGATGCTTTAGAAGACGATCCGAAGCCAGGCCAGGCACAAAACCAAAAAATGCGATAGGTTGATGGAAGAAGTGCGTGAAATGGTCACCAACGATGGGAATTTCTAATAATGTAGGCCTAACAACATTAGACGTTGTAGTATTTGTCTAAACCTTTCACTCATTTTGCCATGCCTCAGGATTGTTCGCCGTGGTTCTCGCCTCCCTCGATGATTTTCCTTTAGTGTTTCCTATGTTTGATTCTCTTCTAGCTTTCATAATTTTCCTGATCAGATCAGTTCTCATTCATGCTGTATAAATGGCCAAACCAGTTCAGTTATTTTATCTCTATATACCCTGTAATGTTTGATTTCTTAGCTTGATTCTTATGATTTGATAGCAATGACCATGTTTCGCTTACATATGTAATTGCAATTGGTAGTTGAACGATTGAATAATGTGGTTGTAGTTGTTTTATCTTTTAAGCTCTCTTGAATAATATAATAAAAGTTTTTATTTACTATACGCTGCTGTGTTTGTTTCTTTATACCGAATTTTTCCCCTTGTAATAATGTAAAGCTTTATACCAGGTGTGTAATACGATTAATAATTCTAATTTTTTAATAAAAAAAATACGTTTAATTAGGGAGAAAGGTAAAAAAAACCTATTTATTCAGCGCCATCGCTAGCTGTATATGTTTCTCATCTCTTTGGTAATTTGTGGATGCCCTCCCACCGTACATCTTTTGAGGTGGTCTAGTCATCACGCGATTTTTCGACATCTCCGTAATTGTTGAAGCGTTTTATGGAAAGTGCTTGAGACATCGATTAAAACGAGTACTAAGTATGGTGAGTACGCCCGGTAGGGCAAGAGTTCCCAGCCAAGTGCATAAATGGTGTCTCTGACCGCATTTGATATGAGCTATCCGGCGTTGTCGAGCTGCAAAATCACTTTTTCGTGCCTTGTAGCCCATTCTGGTCTCTTTTCGAACAATGCACGCTTCAAATTGATCATTTCTTGACGGTAGCGAACGGTATTAACTGTTCAACATGATTGAACAAGAAAAGTAATACGTCCCGCAAATGCTCTTTCTCTGGCTCGAAACTTGACATGTTTACCACAGGAAAAAATATGATGTTATCCATTAATGGCCTTTTAAAAGGTACTGTCGTAGCAGCAAAATTACATGAGATATGAGACTGTGAACAGACCCTTGTTTGCAGCACCATATTTAAAAAAAAAATAATTATTACCGTCACACCTGGCAATTCTTCTGTAAAAAATATCAAACTATAATACATACAGTTTGGCTATAGGAAAAAATCTGTTCTTTCTTTAGGATAACCCTATGTAATACTTATTATTTAACCCTGGTATTTACAGATTTTTTCCAGAAAAAGACATAGTTCTGTCTCGACCAATATAAATATTTTTTGCTGCTAAAAATAAAGATGAAGCAATTTCTTCAGGAAACAACAGCCTCGTCGGTATGTTGGGAATTTAATTTTCATAATAATAAGAAATAATGATTTGTAATAAGGCGAGTTAGAGGAGTATTAATACTCCTATAGAGACAAGATGTCTGGCGTAAATATATTATGGTACACTCTCCATTAATCTATTTTAGTATAGGTGTAAAATTTCGGAACATTAAGTATTAAAACTTTTATTACGATAAAAATCAATATGTTATAAACCAAGGAAGATACAATACAATACCCCAATATCCCGAGTTACTTTAGGAGAGTTTCGTCCAGTTTAAGTTACAGTATGGTGCGGTATTTATGCCCATCATTTGATCATATTTTTTTGAAGATTAGCGGAAATGCAGTTACATTCAACGGTAAAGACTATAGACACATGATTCAAAACTTTTTGATGCGTCAAATGGAATACTAAAAACTGGAGACTATGTTTTTCCAGCAAGATGGAGCTACATCACACACCTTATGTATAAAAATCAACATCATCAACATTTTGAAGAACGTTGTCAGTAGTCGTTTAATTTCTCGAAGCCGATATTTATTGTGACTGTTCTAGATTATCTGCTTTATTGGCCTCAGATAATTTTGATGGGGATATTTGAAGAAAAAGAGTTTCATGCATAAGTCCCTTATCATACACCAACCCAAAGACGACATTCGTGATAATATCGCTGCAATAACCTCAGATATGTTAACAACAGTTATGGAAAATGTGTTAAAAAGGGCACAAAGTTTCGTTGCTCTAAAGGCCACATTCGCTTGATCGTCATAATTTTCAAAAATTAATTAATATAAAAATTAAAAAAAGACAATTATATATATAATGTAAGTCTTCTTTGGACAGCGTCCAGGAGACAACACTAGTTGAGTGTCACATACACCCAACTGCTGGGTTCCACAATCTCATGTGATGATTTTAAAATGTTACATAATGAGAATAAATGCAAAAAATTAAATCTTTTAGAGAGTCCAGAAATTAACAAAAGAAAAAAAAATGGTTATTTTGCTAAATGACCAGCTAGAGTTGAATGGTTCACCATTATCAAATTTATATTGCCCTCCTAGACGTTGACAAAAAAATGAATTTCCCCACTATCATGTTTTATGGTATTATTACGTCGATGGGCACTTTAGGTTGTGGTTACTTTTCTCACTGTTAGTTTAGTATAGTTTGTATTTGGAAAAGGCACTGTGTGTCGAAACAATTGTTATACATATAATTTTAAATATAGTCTCTCTTACTGCAATACACTTATTCCAACGTTTCTTCTAGTTTTTGAAACAGTTTTTATACCCAACTTGTATTTCGTTCAAAGCGGTCAGCGAAGTCTCTTGAATGGCTTCCATGGACTCAAAGTGTTATAATCGAGGAAATAGGAAAATATCACACGGTGATTTGTGTGGTCAATGGTGCGAAAAATTGAAGGCAAATTCCAGCAAAATGAGGGAATACACGGGGCAATCTTAAATTATTTTTTAAAATTGATTGAACGATCCAAATGAAATTCGAGTAATATCTACAGGATCTCTAATATACAATTGCCGATTACGCAGTAAAAGTTCCTTAATTTTGATAATGTTTTCTTTGTTGGTTAACGCGGGAGGCCTTCCTGTGTGAGGTTGGTTTTCATCTGGTTCTCTATGCTCACTGAAATCTATATCTCAGGGTAAACATTTTTTTTTGATATGGCTTTATTGCCGTAACGCTTTCTTAAATTTTTTTAAATATATATATATATATATATATATATATATATATATATATATATATATATATATATATATATATATCATCTTCATCATCATCATCAGCCCGTGTCGATCCACTGCAGAATGAAGACCTCTTCAGCATGTTTCCAACTTTCACGGTCCCGGGCTTTCCTCGGCCACTCTGGTCCAATATACTTAACGATGTCATCAAATCATCGTGCTTTCGGTCTTCTTCGCGGACGTTTGCGATCAAGCGGTATCCACTCCAGGATTACCTTGGTCAATCTGTCATCCCATCGCCTCGCAATATAGCCTGCTTGATGATGATGTCCAGGTTCACTTTCGTATGTTATAACGGGTAGAACGCACTGATCGAAGACTTTTCTTTTCAGGCAAAGCGGGAATCTGCTGTTAAACACAATGTTGAGCCTACCAGCCACATTTAGCACGCCGTTCCACCTCCCGGGCTGTATTCCCTTCCATTGAAATCCTCTGCCCAAGATATATAAAGCTGTCCATAATCTCCAAATTCCTTCCTAAAACTGAAATTCTTCTGTCCTGAGCGAGGTTATTGAACATAACCTGACTCTTTTTCAGGATTATTTTCAAGCCAAATTGTTCGCCAGCCCTTTGCAGCTCCTGTATTCGTCTTTACAGCTCCTCTGGGTCTTGTGAAAGGAGAACGATATCATCTGCAAATCTAAGATGGTTTAAGTTTGCACCATCGATCTTTACACCATCCTGTTCCCAATCCAGTTTATGGAATACTTCCTCAAGTCCTGCAGAGAAAAGAATAGGCGATATTGCGTCACCCTACCGTACACCTCGTTCTACATTAATTCCCACTTTAAGATAATCAAGGTGAATTGTGGCTGTACCTCCATCATATATCGATCCTAATAGATTTACATACTTACATACTTACATAGCTTTATCTGCCTCTTGGCTAAGCAGTGCATACATTATGGCATGCTCTGAAATGGAGTCAAATGCTTTTTCGTAGTCGATAAAAGCCAAGCACAGTGGTATGGTGTATTCGTTGTGCTTTTCTATATCCTGCTGTACAACCTGGATGTGATCCATTGTACTGAATCAACTTGTGAATCCTGCCTATTCTCTTGGTTATGCGTCATTCAATTGTTTAAATATTCTTTTAGAAATTATCTTAGTGAAAACTTTGTACATTACTGATGGGAGGCTTATTGGACCGTAGTTCTTTAAATCTTCCTGTGCTCCCTTTTTATATATATATATATATATATATATATATATATATATATATATATATATATATATATATATATATATATATATGTATGTATATAAATATATATATATATATATATATATATATATATATATATATGTATGTATATAAATATATATATATATATATATATATATATATGTATATATATATATATATATATATATATATATATATATATATATATATATATATATGTATGTATATAAATATATATATATATATATATATATATATATATATATATATATATATATATATATATATATATATATATATATATATATATATGTATGTATATAAATATATATATATATATATATATATATATATATATATATATATATATATATATATATATATATATATATATGTATGTATATAAATGCTCGGTAAATTCATTCTGGAAAATAAATATTGTTAATCACAACATAAAAATGACTTTAAATAAAAATATAATTAATAATTTTTTATTATTATTCAAAAGAAATACCAAAGTTCGACCGTACGAAAATAAAACCAACTCTAACAAAAGAGCTTGATAAACAACCAACGCAGAACTGGCAAGAATTGAAACAAAAAATTATTAAAACAGCTTTAAAATTGGTTCCTTTACAAAAACGTAAAAAACATCCGTGGTGGGATGAAGTTTGCGAGCAAGCAGTATTAAGCCGCAGTCAAGCATTCAAAGATCGGAACAGTCAAAAAATAGCAATAAACTATAACATCTTTTTGGAAGTACGAAAAGAAACATCGAAGCTAATTAGACATATTAAAAGAAAATATGAAAACAATCAACTTAATGAAATCGGAAAAGATTTCCAAAAAAATAACACCCGAAACTTTTACAAAACATTTAAAACTAAATTAACAGGCTGTCAATCCCAAAGTCTTTGCTTCCAAAAGGAAAACGGACAATTAGCTCTAAATAACCAAGACAATTGCCAAGAACTTGCGAAATATTTTGATCAAATACTAAACTGTCCTGAGCCCTTAAATACATTTCCGACACTAAACCCTAAACAAACAAACCCTGATTCATTACCACCGAATGAAGATGAAATAATTAGGCAAGTCAAGTGACTTAAAAATAGCAAAGCTTCTGGTGAAGATGAAATCACTGCTGAACTTTTGAAATCCGCTGGTCCAGGTACAATCAAGGAAATAACCAAAATTCTACAAGAAGTTTGACGAACCGAACAGATTCCGGAAGATTAGAAAGATGCTCTAATCCATTAACTACGCAAGAAATGAGTTAGAACGGATGTAAACAACTACAGAGGGATATCTCTTCTTCCAGTTTGTTACAAGATTCTATCTCATTGTCTACTAGACAGAGCACAGGGACAGTTAGAACCTAAAATTGGTGAATATCAAGCAGGTTTTCGATCGGGCAGGTCCTGCCCTGAACAGATCCTGAATCTAACGTTGATCCTAAGACATCAAAAACTGTACAATAAAAATCTCGTCTATAAATTTGTGGATTTCAAAAAAGCATATGATTCTATTGACTGCGAATCTTTATTCCGAATCTTGAAAGAACTAGGACTAGATCTGAAAACGCTGGCAATTATTAAAGCAACATTAATTAACACAAGGTCAAAAGTTAAATTCATGGTGACATCTCAGAGCCCTTCGAAATTAAAACTGGAGTGAGACAAGGGGATGGACTCTCGCTGCTCTTATTTAACTGTGTTCAAGAAATAGTGATACAGGAGTGGCGTGAAAAAAAGTCAGCCCTGAACATTGACCAGCCGATTAAACTGGGGAGAACCAACATCAAAATTGATTGTTTGGCGTTTGCTGATGATCTAGCAATTTTGGCTCAAGATATATTAACGGCACAAAAACAGATTGAAATCCTAAAAGAAACAGCAGAAAGGTAGGACTCCAAAATCCTTTAAAAAGACACAATATACGACCTGCAACAAACTAAGAACACCATTTCTAAAAACAAAATATGGTCACATATAATATCAGACGAGTTTCTCAATTCAAATATTTGTGTGAAATAATCATGGAAAATGGGCTGGAAAAAGCGGCCAATAAAGGTAGATGTCAAAAAATGGAAACGGCAGTTAGACTTACACAAAATATTTACAACAAAAAATGCATATCTAAAAACACAAAACTGAGACATTACAACACCGTTATTAAACCAGAATGTCTATATGGGGCAGAAACGCTTATTTTGAATAGAAAGAGAGACATCGAGGACATTGAAAAGAAGGAAAGAAAATTCATAAGAAAAATCTTAGGCCCCAAACAAATAAATAGCACAACATACCGACTTCGAGAAAAACCAAGAAATCAAATAATACACAGATATACATAGCGATATGAGAAAAAGAAGACTTAAGTTTTACGGACACATAAAAGGGATGAATCCGAGTAGACTAGACAAATAGTCGAATTTTATGAAAATAGGAGTAGAGCTGAAGTAGAAATAATTAAATGGATTGCTGCAATTAAAGAGGACCTAAAATCAGCAAATATTACACATAGTGAAATTCAGGATAGAGGCTGTTTCAGATACAAGGTTGATGTTTGGAAGGTTGGCCAAAGAGAAAAATGTAAGAAGACTGGAACAACTTGGTCTGACGAAAGGAAGAAAGCTCACAGTGAAAGAATGAAATTAGTATGGGCACAAAGGAAGGCTAACAACAACAAACTCCTCTAATTGTACTTCGCGTGGTCAACCAGGGCCTATACGTGAATATATATATATATATATATATATATATATATATATATATATATATATATATATATATATATATATATATATATATATATATATATGTATAAGTATGTATAAGTATGTAATATATCTCATTAACGTATAATTATGACTAAAGTAATTGTTTATATTCAAGCTAACGGCATGTAGGCCTTTTAAATGCTCGGTAAATTCATTCTGGAAAATAAATATTGTTAGTCACAACGTAAAAATGAATTTAAATAAAAAATATAATTAATATTTTTTTGTTTTGTTTTGGATTTTCAGTTATTTATAATAAAAATAATAATAATTATTGATAATAATTATTGATTAATGATAATAATAATTGTATTATTTATAAAATAATTTTTTCCAGTAGTTTGGAAGCTTGTGAATTCCTTGCTCGTAGAAACTTTGAGTTTGGGCACCAACATCCTGATCGTTGTCGAATCGTACCCCTCGAAATGCATCTTTCAAGAGCGCAAACAAAAAATAATCACCGGGTGACAAATCTGGGCTGTATGGGTCAAGGGTTTTCCAACGCATATTCTCCAGTTTTTCCTTCGTCAAAACCGCTGTGTGAACCCTGGCGTTATCATGGAGGAGGAGGATGTCTCTGATGGGAACACCACGTCTTTTGCTCCTGTAAGTGGATTTTGTTGCCTCCAACAGTTGGCAGTAGAAGGCAGCATTAGCCGTACGTCGATCATGTAGAAAATCAATCAGCAAAACTCTCTTCCAGTCGAAATAAATGGTCGCGAGAACCTTACTAACTGAGAGATGGGTTTTGTCCTTTACATACATTCCTTACTCGCCAGTTTTGATTCTGGAGTGTAATAATGCACTGACGTTTCATCACATGTCTCGATACTCTTCAAAAAAGTCTCTCCGCCCTGCCGAAATCGATTCAGAAGTCTTTTACTGATCTGCAATGGGATGTTTTTTTGATCTTCGGTCAACAACTTTGGCATCCATCGGACGTTTCCCCCATTCCTAATACATTACACCGCACGACCTACAATGGCAACCCGTTCGTGGTTGGCTGAGGAAAGTGATTGTAAAATTGCGGTTTATATTTGATTGACCGTCGTACTTTATGGTAATACCTGCTCAGCACTGAGCACCTACATCTTCACCAGTCCTGGTGTTCTCTGGGCTTGATTTTTACCAATGTTGATTAGAACGGAAGCAGGACAAGCTTAAGCTTCCCCACGCTACAACGTAAAACACCTTTCTATGAAGAAAGTGATTTTTAAAGTGAACCTTAATTTACAAGTTTGAAGTTGTTAATTTTTCCTACATTTTTTTAACAAGCCCATTCTTCCCCCTTATAATTAACAACGCTTTAAATTTTCCTAAAAGGACACTGAATTAATGGAAAAAGTTATTTATTAAAAATTACGAATATAATGTAGTTTTTTAAATTTGGTTTATTAATACTTATAATTCCACCCTCGTGTCCCCTAGTTTAACCTTAAGAGCATTGCTCTAAAATGACATAGAATTTCTTGTATATTAAATTTCCTACCTTCTAGAAGTAATACTGTCGTTGGAATGTCAGGAACTTCGTTTTCAATTTCATTCTGCTTTATTGTGTTTCTTTTTAAATAACACGAAAAATAATTTTGGTTAACTAATGGACAATTTAAAAATATTTACACATAATATTTTGACTAATAATAACCAACCAAATAACTACATTCTACAATACAACCAAATAATAATAATGAAAACTACAATACATATTTATTTATCAGGAGAATTTGTACGTGTAAGAATGGTTGCATAATAACTAACACTATTTATAAATAGTCCAAAAACTCATGAACCTATAACTGAAAATTTTGTTGTTTTATTATATTGTACAAATTTATGTCCTATTATTTTCTTAGATAGGACTGGACTAAATGAAGCAACATATTATATTGAAATTAGAAACCAAGCTTATCACCTTTACGCTGCAAACTTGTGAGCAGCGCCATCTTTGAATGAAGACGTGCATTATGACATACAATGACATATTTAAGTCTTTACCATTCGAAATGTCATCGGCTCTAGGATCTCTTTGTTGATTGTAATGACATAAAACATGATAGTCTACCAATGTCAACGACAGGCTTAATACTCTTAAATTCAATATACCAATACATCTCATTTTAACAGACATTCTGAGAAAAGCTAAAAAGGCAGGCAAAGCCGAATTACACGTGTAAGTCTTGAACAATATATATATATATATATATATATATATATATATATATATATATATATATATATATATATATATATCATTATCATCATCATCAGCCCGTGTCGATGCACTGCAGGATGAAGGCCTCTTCAACATGCTTCCAACTTTCACGGTCCTGGGCTTGCCTCTGCCACTCGTGTTCAATATATTTATCGATGTCATCAATCTATCGTGCTTTTGGTCTTCTTCGCGGACGTTTGTGATCAAGCGGTATCCACTCCAGGATTGCCTTGGTCCATCTGTCGTCACATCGCCTTGCTATATGGCCTGCCCATCACCATTTCAATTGCTTTACTCTTCCAATAATGTCACAGACTTTCAGTTTGTTCCCTGATTCATGCGCAGGACTTTCTGTCTCGTCTTGTAATATTGTCTAATAAATTGCCAAGCATACATCTTTCCATTCCCCTCTGTGCTACCCGAATTTTTTTAATTAATTGGGATGTGAATGTCCAGGTTTCACTTCCGTATGTCATAACGGGTAGAACGCACTGATCGAAGACGTTTCAGTCAAAGCGAAGCTTTTCTGTCCAGAGCGAAGTTATTGAACATAACCTGACACTTTTTCAGGTTTATTTTCAAGCCAAATGGTTCGCCAGCCCTTTGCAGTTCTTGTACGCGTCTTTGCAGCTCTTCTGGGTCTTGTGAAAGGAGAACGATATCATCTGAAAATCTATGATGGTTTAAGTTTATACCACTGATCTTTACACCATCCTGTTCCCAATCTAGTTTACGAAATACTTCTTCAAGATCAGCCGAGAAAATAATAGGCGATATTGCATCACTCTGCCGTACACCTCGTTCTACATTAATTCTCAGTTCAAGATCATCAAGGTGAATTCAAGGTGGCAATAATACATCAAGGTGGCTATAAGTCCATCATATATCGATCCTAATAGCTTTACATATGCTTTATCTACCCCTTGCTTAAGCAGTGCATCCATTATCGCATGCTTTGAGATGGAGTTAAATGCTTTTTCCTAGCCGATAAAAGCCAAGCACAGTGGCATGGTGTATTCGTTGTACCTTTCTGTGGCCTGCTGTACAACCTGGATGTGATCTATTGTACTGAATCCACTTCTGAATCCTGGTTGTTCACTTGGTTGTGCATCATTCAGTTTTTTTAATATTTTTTTAGAAATCATCTTTGTGAAAACTTTGTACATTACTGATAGGAGGCTTATTGGACGGTAGTTCTTTAAATCTTCTTGTGCTCCTTTTTTATGTAAAAGAATCATTTCTGTATTCTTCCATAAATTATAAGTAATTAAGCTACTTTTTGTTCTTTGAGGGATTTTGAGTATAATTTTGCTAGGGTTTTATGTAACGTCCGACCACCAGCTTTTAAAATTTCGACAGTTACACTGTCATTTACTGGAGCCTTGCGTTTTTCATCGATTCTGTATCTGATATCTGACATTTCTGTATCTGACATCTGATATCTGGCATTTGTTCTTCCGTGGGTATTGTTGTTTTTGATTGGTTCTGATCATCATATAATTGGGAATAAAATTTTTTGACAACCTCTAACATTTGCGTACGCGCCCTGCACACTGTGCCACTCTCACGTCTTAATGCATAAATTTGCGTTCTTTTGTTTCTCAGCTTCTGTTTAACCTTGTTAATTTCTTTGTTTTCTTCCAGGGTTTTTTGCACTAGCTACATGTTGAATCGGCGCGTGTCCTCTCTGATACGTTTTCTTATAGTTTTGCAGAGCTCAGTGTACTCGACCCTGCCAAAAGGACTACTTGCATTTCTCATTGCCCACCGTTTCTTCATTAAATCAGTGGTCCCACTAAAGATTTTTGCCTGTTTGAGACATTTTTCTTCTGGTGCTATTGAAGCAGCTGTTTGAAGCACATAGTTGGCGATTTCTTCATAATGAACTGATATTTCAACCTCCTCCGGATCTTGTAACACAGCAAACCGATTTGACAAAGCAATCTCAAAATTGCTTCGTCTCTCCAGCAGTTTGCCAGAATCCACTCTGCTCTTCTTTGACCTTACCATTCTTTCGCGTTCTCTTCAACAGTTAATCCTAACTTTTGCTCGTACCATTCGGTGATCACTTCCAACATTAAAACTGTTAAGGACAGTACAATTGCAAAATATTGTTTTATCGTTGGTCATGATGTAGTCAATTTCACTTGTGAGTCCAGATGAACTTTTCCATGTCCATTTTCTGCTGATATTTTTCTTATAGAACGAATTTATAATATATAGTTCTTGTCTTGCAACAAAATTAACGAATCTGTCACCCCTATTTTCATGCTCACCAGTTCCATATGGACCAGTTGCGTTTTTGTCAGTTCTTGTTGTTCCAATTCTGGCATTAAAATCGCCCATCAGGATTTTGTACCTACATTTCTCCTTGTATAAAAGCTGGGTCACATCATCATAAAATTCCTCAATTTCCTCATCCCTGTGGCTTAAAGTTGGAGCATACGCTTGGACGATTGGAAATCCTAAACTTTTTATTCAGCTGAATGACGCATTGGGCTAGTCGATCAGATATACTCTCAAATTTTACTACACTATCCTTCAGCTTTCGATTGATGAGGAATCCAATTCCGCCACATCGGCCATTTTCGTACGTACCTCGAGTGTAGAGGACGTGTTCAGTTGGTTCCAGTTTGATTAACTCTTCGCCCTTTCTTCGTGTTTAACAGGTGGTGCGAAAATCCGTTTTTTCAAATTTCTTTTAATAATATCGAACATATTTTTCATTGTACCAAGGAAACAATTTTAAGTCGATATCTTAGGGTCCTCAATTTCGGTATTATAAAAAGAAATTCGAAAAAAACGGATATTCGGCCCACGCTGTTGTATAGAATAACATTTTCGATCAATTTTTTGAAAACTTTGAACTCAAGATATCGACTTTTTTTTCCTTTGGCACAATTTTTTTTTTGGCATAATGAAAATATTTTCGGTATTATTAAAAGAAATTCGAAAAAAAACGGATTTTCGCCCACCCTAATTATATATATATTAATTATAATATATAATAATTATAATATATATATATATATATATATATATATATATATATATATATATATATATATATATATATATATATATATATATATATATATATCTATATCATCATCATCATCATCATCATCATCATCAACCCGTATCAATCCACTGCAGGATGAAGGCCTCTTCAGCATGCTTCCAACTCTCGCGGTCCTGAGCTTTCCTCTGCCATTCGGGTCCAATATACTTAATTATATCATCAGCCCATCGTGCTTTTGTCTTCTCCGTGGACGTTTGCGATCAAGCGGTATCCAGTCCAGGACCGCCCTGGTCCATCTTTCGCCCCATCGCCTCTCTACATGAGCTGCCCACTTCCATTTCAATTGTTTTATTTTTTAAATGATGTCACTCACTTTCGTTTCTTCTCTGATCCATGTGCAGGTCTTTCTATCCCGTTTAGTAATGCCAAGCATACATGTTTCCATTCCCCTCTGTGTTACTTGAAGTTTTTGAACTGACTGTGATGTGAGTGTCCAGGTCTCACTTCCGTATGTCATAACGGGCAGGACACACTGATCAAAGGCTTTTCTTTTCAGGCAAAGTGGTAGTGTGCTCTTAAACACTATGTTGAGCCTCCCAAATGCCTGCCAGCCACATTTAACGCGTCGTTTCACCTCCTGGACGGCATCCCCTTCCATTGAAACTCTCTGCCCAAGATAGATATAGTGATCCACAACTTCCAAATTCGTTCCTAAAAGAGAAATCCTTTTGTCCTCAGCGTATTTATTGAACATGACCTGACTCTTCTTCTGGTTTATTTTCAAGCCAAATAGTTCCCTCGCCTTTTGCAGCTATTGTACGTGTCTTTGAAGCTCCTCTGGGCCTTGTGACAGAAGAACGATATCATTTGCGAATCTAAGATGTCTTAAGTATGCACCATTAATCCTTGTTCCATCCTGTCCCCAATCCAGATTACGGAACACTTCTTCCAGGCAGGCTGAGAAAAGAAGAGGCAATATTGCGTCATCCTGCCGTACGCCTCGCTCTACATTTATTCCAACCTCAAGATCGTCAAGGTGGACTGTCGCTGTAGCTTCATTATATATCGATCCTAGTAGATTTACATAGGCTTTATCTACACTTTGATTAAGCAATGCATCCATTATGGCCTGCTTTGAGACTGAATTAAATGCTTTTTCATAATCGAGCCAAGCACACTGGTATAGTGTATTCGTTGTGTCTTTCTATGACCTGCTGTAGAACCTGGATGTGATCCATTGTACTGAATCCACTCATGAATCCTGCTTGCTCCCTTGGTTGCGCGTCATTAAGTTTTCTTAGTATTGTTTTGGAAATTATCTTGGTGAAAACTTTGTACACCACTGATATGAGGCTTATTGGACGGTAGTTCTTTAAATATTCCCGTGCTCCTTTCTTATGTAAAATATTCACTTCTGCATTTTTCCATAAGCTGGGCACTTCTTGTTGTTTGAGGCATTTTGAGTATAATTTTGCTAGTGTTTTATGTAAAGTCTGTATACCAGCTTTTAACATCTCCACAGTTATACTATCCTTTCCTGGAGCCTTGCCATGTTTCATCGAGTCTATGGCCTTTGTCACTTCCTCCACTAGGATATCCAGCACTTGTTTTTCAGTGGGCATTGCTGTTCTTGCTTGATTCTGGTCCTCATATAACTTTGAATAAAATCTTCGGACAACCTCTAACATTTCCGTTGTTTCCCTGCACATTGTAGCATCCTCACGCATTAAGAAAAACATTTGTGTCCTTTTCTTTCTTAGCTTCTGCTTAGCTTTGTTAATTCCCCTGTTTTCTTCCAGAGTTTTTTGCACTAGATGCATGTTGAGTCGGCGCGTTTCCTTTCGAATACGCTTTCTTATAGTTTTGCAAAGCGCTCTGGCGTTTTTTCATTAAATTAATGGTCTCATTGGAAATTTTTGACTTTTTGAAACATTTATCCTCTGGTACTATCGAAGCCGCCGTTTTAAGCACATTGTTGGTGATTTCTTCATATTGGTCTGTAATTTCCATCTCCTCCGAGTCTTGTAATACAGCAAAGCGATTCGACAGAGCAATTTCAAAATCTCTGCCTCTCCAGCAGCTTCCCAGAGACTCTGCACCTTTTGGGTCTTATCATACTTTCGCAATATATCTATATATATATATATATATATATATATATATATATATATATATATATATATATATATATATATATATATATATATATATATATATATATATAATGACACTACCAACAAAAGATCCTGACGTTTTCAAAGTGAATTCTGTCAAATAATCATTAAACATAGCAGTCAAAAAATGAGTCTTCAAGTGATTCCTGCAAAAGAAAGGTCATCCAAAAAACTCCTGGACAAAATCCCCTACAAAATCCCCTACAAAATAAGTTCGTATGTTGCTTTTGTTCGGGGTAGATGGGCATCCGTATCCGACAAGCACACCTGCACTTTAATAGACAGCCTTAAAGATTCTAACATCATCAACGAGGTCGTCGAAACGGGCGTCTTCATCGAGTTTAGGAGAAAACTGTTGCGACTGTTTATGGTAAACGAGAAGCATCCTTATACCAGGAGGGTTTTCAGGTCCAGAACTGAAATAAGAATGGAAGAGATAAGGCATTTGATACGGTATAAGTGGATTATACATCCGTTTAGTTTAGCCTGGTAAGAAAAAGTGTGATTACCTCTGGTTAAGTCTGGACCGTATGACAGTTGTTTTTGTTTAAGCTTGTATTATGAGTATATAATGGCGCTGATGCATATCTGGTATCTGGCAAGTATTCTGATGCTAGATTTTTCTCTTGTAAGGAAACACGAACATTTTAGCGAGAAAATTATCTTCGATGTTATAATGACTTTTCATATTTGTTTGAAATTTTGGATTGGATTTTATCACAAAGAAAATGTCCTGGTTATTTTGGAGCCTGGGCGAATCGCCAAGTAAGTGTTTTTTTAAACTATACATGCTTGAAAAACGCACCTAGATACAGGGTACAGTAACAAGTAACAAGTAACCAATATACCGGGTGTTAAGGTTAAAATTTTATTTTCAATTTTCGTTAATAAATTTCTTAAAAAGTATTTCTCTTAAAGGAAATTTGGTAGTGAGTTTTTTTTTATTTTGTCCACCTTTTTTTCGTAAATAAGGTATACCTTGCATATGTCACTACGAGTTACCGTTTTCTAAATATCTGCGTTTAAATTGTTCATTACACTTTTTTAAATTGCGCTTTTGAAATGTAACACATTTCTTAAAGTATGCAGGCTATGATTAAAGCAAATAAAGGGTATTCCATTAAGAGGTTTCGAATGTTGCTAACGAATAAAAGAAACGTTTCATAACATACCTGAAAGTTATTTATGGCAGTGCGAAGCTGGATAGTGTACAATTATACATTGAATACAACATCCGTCAAATGACCGCCACGACTTCTTTGGCAGCTCACAATTCTTTTGTTGAAATTCTCGATTACTGCTGAACACATTTGCGGAGTTATGTCACGAATTATTCGCCTAATTTCTTCTTTCAACTGTTGAACGGTTTGCGGATTATTTTCGTAAGCTTTGCTCTTCACATAGCCCCAAAAAAAATAGTCTAGCGGCGTCAAGTCGCATGATCTTGGTGGTCAATTTACGCCCCCATTCCGGGAGATCAGCCTCTCCTGTCCTTACAAAATTCAGCTAACACAGGAGCTAAAGCCAGCTGACCATGGGCAACGCCGTGGATTTGCCAATTGGATCCTACAGATGAAGGCAAATGACAATAATTTTTGCGATAAAATCATTTTCAGTGACGAGGCTCATTTCCACTTAAACGGTTACGTAAATAAACAAAATTGTCGCATCTGGGGAAATGAAAATCCTAGAGAAATCCACGAAATCCCGATGCATGCTCAACGTGTCACAGTTTGGTGCGGTTTTTGGGCTGAGGGTATCATTGGACCGTATTATTTTGAAGATGAAGATGAATGAGCTGTTACAATAAACGGAGAACGACACCGAACGATGATTGATGTTTTTTTATGGGATCAAATAATGGACCTGGATTTAGAGAATATGTGGTTCCAACAAGATGGTGTGACATGTCATACAGCACGTGAAACATTGGCTTTATTGAGTACACAGTTTGGAGGGAGGCTGATCTCCCGTAATGATTGCCATCCATAATGGTGTCTGTACACTATATATTTAGCAGATCTGGTTACTAACATTTTTTTTTTATTCTAATCTAATTTTTCTGATAATTTGTGAGTTAGTGAGGTAGATGCATCAAAAACTTCTTACAATCATTCCACATGTTTCCTTCTTGTTGTTTTTTCTTTACGTATAGCTATAGGAATCTATAAAACACCACTTAATAAATTAAAAAATATATATTTCAGGAATTATTTTCGGACCACTTTCTTTCCTGATGTATTGTCGGTTTTGCCTTCATATTTGATAGCAACGAGAGTTAATATATTTCCACATCATATCGATAATTTGTTCAAATGGTTAAGCGCATTCAGAATGGTACATTACAGTTCAATAGAGAGAGCCGTTGAAATCTTTAGATTGGTGAGTATTTGGCGAATTAAGAAGTATCGTGATATGTGCAATAGATTAAAAGTACGCGCGTAAGGCCTCAGATATCTCTGCTGCATGCACTGAAAACCGAGTAAATTCAAAAAAATATTATAAAGCTTATATGGCGGAAAAAAAAATTTAATTGCTAGTTTCACATTTTTTACTAACTTTTCAACCATAAGTCTAGAAGCAATTCCAGACATTTAGGTGTGGATATGTGTGGGCGTGTTTGTGTGTGTAGTTTAGGAAATAAGACGGACAGAAGAATGAAGGACAAACACCCATCCGAGCGCTGGAATCGAACCAGCTACCTCTGGATTGTCAGGCAAGCGACTAACCCACCAGACCACCGCGACCGGCATAAATTTTATGGTAAATATATTAGGATTAAAATTAATTAGGGAGGTATCCCAAGTGAAGGGTTATAATAGGTTGATGCATAATTAAGGTCGTTTTTTTTTCAACAAATTTTATTCAACAAAAACAATAAAAATATTTAACCAAAACATGTTTAAATAATTATTCTGGAGCGTATTCATCATCGACTTCCAGAACTGCTTCCCATTTGCTTGGCAGTTGGTCGATTCCTCGGGCGAAGAAGTCACGATTCTTGGAGGCGATCCACGTCTTAACATCGGCAACCAAGTCATCCAAATCGTCGTAGACTTTGTTCCTTTGCCAATTTTTCAGCGACCTGTTGACGTGGTAGTCCGTAGGTGCTTCAGTCGGTGAATATGGCGGATGTGGGAGTAGATCCCATCCCTTATTGACGATGGATTCGACGACACGACGCTCAACATGAGGACGGGCGTTATCGTGGTGGAACACGAGGTGGTTTTTTTTGCGTGTAATGCTGAACTGTCACTTGTCATTTTTGTCCGGAATTCGCCACTGCTGACGCTCATCTGCAAAAAAACAAAAAATTGGAGAAAAAAATTGAGAAAACCACTAACCATTCTCGTTCCACCAATAGCAAATGCCATTTGAGATGATCTCCCAGTGGATGATTCCGCTTCTGTCCCACCAAACGCACCACATCGCCTTCTTACAGTGGACATCTTTCGGTATGCCTTTGGGCGAAACACCTGGCGATACGCAAACCTTCTTTCTTTTGATGTTTTTGAAGAGGAGCCAAGATTCGTCTCCAGTGACGAGGTTCTTCAGAAATGGTGTTTGTTCGTTTCGCTGCAGCAAATCGGGAAAAATTCGAACGCGATCGGCTTTGTTGTCGTCGGAGAGCTCGTGAGGGATCCATACAGGCAGTTTCCTCACCTTTTCGAGCTTTTTGAGACGACGGAAAATCGTTGACTGGTTGACATCGAAATCGTGTGCCAACATTCGTGTTGTCAAGCTTTCGTCCTCTTCCACCGCTGCCAGAAGTGCCTGATCGTCGAAATCGGATGGTCGACCTCTTCCTTCTTCATCGTTAAGCAATGTATCACCATCCTTGAAACGCTTAAACCATTTTTGGACCATTCTCTCACCAATTGTTCTTTCACCAAACAGTACATTTATATCGCGCGCGGACTCTGTTGCTTTCCATCCTTTCTCGAAGTGGTAGAGCATAATATGGCGTAAATGTTCATGATTTTCAACACGCATTATAACAATACTAAAGTTGAAAGATAAGTTTATGAAAAAAATTAATAAAACGCAAATTCCAACAAGTTAAAAGTAAAAATAAACAGCGAACTTAATTATGCATCAACCCAATAATAAGAACATTGCAGATAAATTAATTAGAAAACATAAGTTTAGAAAATGAAAGAATCTTTTCAAAATGATCAGAACAAAAATTCATTCATGGTAATACTGTTTGATGCCCAATTAACACGAGGGCAAGACAAAATTTTGAAAAAAGTGGACATTAAGGTTTATGTTAAATCATATAATAAATTAAGAGAAGTCTTGGTATGATAAAGTAGATAGATCAACATGAAAAGTCGGGGATTTACGAAATTAGCTGTCAAGATTGTAATCGAAGGTATATTGGCCAAACAAAAAGATCCATATTGCACACATTAGATATGGGAGAAAGGAAAAATATTGTGCTGTCCAATATAGACATTAATAGACTGGTTAAAAGTGTAAATAACAACAGGGCTTTGGATGCATATAAAAACATTCATACAGAAAAATGTAAGAAAATCATGAATCGTGATAAAGGACCTATCCCGTTCAGTTAACTTTTTCAGTTATTAATGAACTGATGAATTGATGAAGTTATTGATGAATATTTTGTTTTAATTGTATACTAAAGTTAGAAATATTGTAAGGTTATTATTTTTGAAAAAGAATTCCCTCCGTCAGACTATTACTACTACATTATTTTACAAGATTCTTTTTTATTTTTGCAAATTGGATAATTTTTATATATATATATAACCTTTATAATAATTTTCCAAATTTACTCGGGTCTCAGCGCACGCAGGGGTACGTGAGGCATTAAGGTTCCACGCTTGTGGCTTTGTAGAAACAGCTTTGTTTATTTCCATTCGAATTGCCGAAAAAACAGAGTTTGTTATTAAATTAAAAAAAAAATTATATATAAAAGGTGAATTTTTTCTAGTGTACCCATACTTCCGATAGGGGTCGCATCCAAACGAACTGTGCTGCAATCTGCGAACTGTGAGCGATGATACTCCCCCAATTATCGACAAATATCGAATGCATTTTATGCAGCTCGATATTAAAACAAAAATAAGACAAAAAACTGTGCATTCCGAAGAAAATATCGTGCTGTTGGTGGTGGCGTCGATGAATATCTAAAATTATCAATTCGATAATGGGGTCGTTACAAAGCAATGATCAATGATTATTTAATTCTGAATTTGAAAGGTATTGATCTGGAAGTTGGCACATGTTATGCAGCCAAGGCAACAGTCGATTTATTGAGGGAAAAATTCGGTGAGACAATTATTTCGAGGAACGGACCTGTTAATTGGTCATCAAGGTCATGTGATTTAACCTTTGAATATAAAACTACAGGAAAGAGCATATGATTCTGTAAGTTGAATCAGAATGGTAGCTGCACATGGCCGACTAGTGCTTTCGGTTTGACAGTGGCATAGGGCAGTATGAATAAAATCAAAGAAACTGATCAAAGTTTATAGTTGTTTAAAACAATAAATTAATATACGTCCAGTATACCTCGCCTAAGGTACTGGCCGGGTTCGGGTGGTGGATAGTGAAAGTTCCATTAGATATTAAAGCACAGCTGCAAATATCTCAAAATAAGCATCAGCGAACCAAGGCAAAAAAAAAACTAAATTCACTTAGCATCTGACTTGTATCAAGCGGTTGAGTGGTCAGCGTCTGTTCACCAGTGGTGCGGCTGATATTTAAATTCTGGAACTAATACCTCCAGTCTAAACCTCTGGACCGTCATGATTCAAACCTTTAATCCAAAGTACAAGATGAAGCGTTCTAGTAATTACAAAATTACCCCAGGAGATAGACAATCCTCTGCCAGCTTTGCTTTCGGATTCTGGGGCGTCCGGGCTTAAACGCAAAATCTTTCAGAGTTGGAGACCTCTGGCCAACGTATGAAACCGAAAACAAAACATTCTTTGGAACAGTAAATATCAATTCTCTCCTGCGCCCAGGAAAACTACACGAATTGGGGAGAACATGAATCAGCAAAAAATACAAATTTTAGTTTAGCAAGAAACCAGATTGACAGATGATAACACCTTGGAATTCGGCAACTACAGATTTTTTAAAAGTAAAATGGACAAAAGAATACTCAAAAATACACCACATCTCGGTGTTGCTTTCGCTATCTCAAGAAACATTCTTGGTTCTATAACTAATGTCCAGCCAGTAAATAATCAATTTATGACACTATCCCTCAAGTTTGCTAACAAAAACTATACATTAATAAATGCACATCTCAGTTAACGAAGAAAATAAATCTAATCCTGAAAAAGTAAATAAGTCCTGGGAAATTCTGGAAAAGACTATCTCTAAAATTCCCTCTAACCATGTAAAAATCCTATTGGGTGATTTCAATGCCCAATTAGGGAAAGAAAGAAAGTACAGGAAAACAGTCGGCAGTTTTCCCGCCCATAAATGGACTAACCATAATAATGGTAGAAGATTGGTTGAACTATGTTCGCAGTTTAATCTAAAAATAATGTCAACCCATTTTAAGAAGAAAATAATAAACTAGAAGACCTGGAGGTGCCCAAACACGTACATGGCTGAATTTCAAATTAACCATGTTGCCATTTCGTACCCCAATTATAAAGAGATTTTGAATATTCAAGTCAGGAAAGGAGCTAACATAGTCAAATAACTAATACCAAAGTTCGATCCTCCGAAAATAAAATCAACGCTAACAGAAAAGCTTGATAAATAACCAGCACAGAACTGGCAAGAATTATTGAAACAAAAAATTATTAAAACAGCCTTAAAGTGCATATTCAGCCTTTACAAAAACGTAGAAAACATCCGTGGTGGGATGAAGTTTGCGAGCAAGCAGTATTAAGCCGAAGTAAAACATTCAAAGATTGGAACAGTCAAAAAACAGCAATAAATTATAACATCTTTTTGGAAGTAAGAAAAGAAACATCGAAGTTAATTAGACAAACTGAAAGAAAATATGAAAAAAATCAACTTAATGAAATTGAAAAAGATTTCCAAAAAAATAACACCCGAAAATTTTACAAAACATTTAAAACTAAATTAACAGGTTGTCAACCCCAAAGTCTTTGCTTCCAAAAGGAAAATGGACAATTCGCTCAATTGCAAAGAACTTGCGAAATATTTTCAATAACTACTAAAATGTCCTGAGCCCTTAAACAAATTACCAACACTAAACTCGCCGATTCTCGCCACTCTTATTTAACTGTGTTCTAGAAAAAGTTATACAGGAGTGGCGTGAAAAAAGTCGCAATGAATATTGTCCATTAAACTGGGTAGAACCGACATCAAAATTGATTGTCTGGCGTTTGCTGATGATCTAGCCGTTTTGACTCAAGATATATTAACGGCACAAAAACAAATTGAAATCCTAAAAGAAACAGTAGAAAAGGTAGGACTCCAAATTTCCTTTGAAAAGACACAATACATGACCTGCAACAGACTAAGAACACCATTTCTAAAAACAAAATTTGGTAACATCAGTCGAGTCTCTCAATTCAAATATTTGGGTGAAATAATCATGGAAAATGGGTTGAAAAAAGCGGTAGATGCCAAAAAATGGAAACGGTATTGAGACTTACACAAAATATTTACAACAAAAAATGCCTATCTAAAAACACAAAACTGAGACATTACAACACAGTTATTAAGCCAGAATGTCTATATGGGGCAGAAACGCTCATTTTGAATAGAAAGAGAAACATCGAGGACATTGAAAAGAAGGAAAGAAAAATCATAAGAAAAATCTTAGTCCCCAAACAAATAAATAGCACAACATACCTACTTCGAGAAAACCAAGAAATCAAACAATACACAGATATACATAGCGATATGAGAAAAAGAAGACTTCAATTTTACGTACACATAAAACGGATGAATTCGGGTAGGCTAACTAGGCAAATAGACGAATTTTATGAAAGTAGTAGTAGAGGTAAAGTAGAAATAATTAAATGGATTGCTGCAATTAAAGATCAGCAAATATTACACAAAGTGAAATTCAGGATAGAGACATAGTTTCAGACACAAGGTTAACATTTGGATGGTTGGCCAGAGAGAAAAATGTAGGAAGATTTGAACAACTTGGTCTGACGAAAGGAAAAAAGATGATAGCGAAAGAATAAAATCAGTTTGGGCGCAAAGGAAAGCTAACAACAGCAAACCTTTCTAACTGTACTTCGCGTGGTCCACCAGAGCCTATACGAGAATAATAATAATAATAAATTAATGTATGATCATCGTTACTGTATTAAATTAATGAATACTTACTGGAAACGGCAGAGAAATCTACAAATTTAAATTAATTTCTATCATTTCTATCTACCTTTTCAAAGAGTAAAGCGTCTTTTATGTGGCCAATACGACAAAGTTGTTAAGAAATTGGAATATCCTATCATAAAATCATATTATTTCCAAAAATTGGTTAGGTAATCAGTAGCGTCTTGCACCGAGTTGATGTTCATATTTAAATTAGATAATAATAAAATAATAGAAATTAGATAGTTAGATAATTATTAAATTCGTAAAAGAAATAAAAAATCATAATATATAAGTGAATTTTTTCATCTACTAGAGCGTTTTTACAAATATAATTAATTCTTGTAGTTTAAATAGTCAATACATAAACTAAAGTGGGAGATATAAACTCGAGTATAAACTCATTTTTCACAACAACCAAAAAAGCTAACTTTCAAAGGTAAATGCTATGAAAGATGTTTATCAAAATGATAAAATAACAAAATTACATATTTTAAATAGTCAACTATCAACTACAGCGTTGTACAAATCTAAAACCATTGCACGTCATCGATGACGCTATTAAAGAACAGTAGAAATACCACTACAAAAATTAAATAATAAAATAATCGAATGGAATGTATTCAATAAATTTCAAATTTAGCGGCTGCAGCATATGCGACGTTGTCGGGTTTAAAATTTGTCTTGTTGATATTTATTGATACGTTTGGAGATTATGCCATTTGTATCTAAACGTTTACTTTCATTTTTACCTTGCGTTTGAAAACAGTTTCTTTAAGAACTTAAGTCGCGCCTGTAAATTGTCAAATCATTTAAATCGCCCTTGTCAAGAGTTTGTGGCATTGTGAATTGTTAACCTTTGCGGCTGTTAGAGAGGTATGTTAACTGAATTGCTAATACTTGGATATGCTTAGTTTAAATCATACTTTTTTAGCGTGTTGCAGTAGCCTTAAGGTTGAATATGTCTACTGTTAGTACTGTTTCACAAATAGTGAAAAACAATGAAGTTTTAAAATCACCTAGAAACCGTAATTTTACTAAAAGGATTACTAGTACTGCAGCTTTGGATACAAGGATCTTGACACTAGTTACATCATGTATGAACACAGTAAGTATTTGTAACCTAAGAATTGCAGAAAAGACTGTTCTTAAACCTACCGTAACCACTAGCAGTTTTTTTAATTTTCAGTTTTAATTGTTCAGTAATTTTAATTTTCAGGGCAGCATCTAACTTCCTTACATCAGCAATTAAAAAATAAACAACTCTTTGACGGATGCCGTATGTATTTGTGAAACGTATTGAAAGAAGTAGGTTTAAAAAGATGGAAAAAAGATGATCTAAAACGAGGCCTTATGGAACTTCTCAACGTTGCCCTAAAACGTATAGTTTTTTTGAGGGGTTATATGAAGAAAAGAAAAATGCCTTGTACAAATTTCTCTTCTTAGATGAAACCTGGATTTTTCAAAATGGTATTGTAAGTCATTCAATATAAGATAATAATAAGAGGGGTGTAAAGACCACCAAAGTTGACGGTAAAAGGTACGTTACATAAATATGCAAAAAATATGAAAACTTTTGATTGAAAAATTTTATTTTAGATAGTGGAAAGAAAGATCCCTTAGTTATAAAAACTGCAGATGATAGCAATGATGCCAGCCAGTACTTTTCAGACTCTGATTAATGAAAATAAAAGTGCATACAGACATTTCATTGTTTTTTTTTTTGTTTAGTACTTGTAAATTACATATCAATAAATGTGACTGATATATAATCTTTTTATTTTAATAACCATCCAAATATTAAAAAATGTCGATAGTTTTTGAACGAAGCATTTTACATGTGCTGCATCTATCTAGAGGTACTAAATAACCGACACTTGCAAGACTTCCAACATTTATTATAATTTTGTGACTTACTTTGTAAAATTGCAAAAATCATTCGCTAAAGTAAGGTTAGTCTGGCAACAGCGCAGCCGAAATTTTGGTCACGTGCTTAATAGTGTGCAACGGTTTTAATTTTGTACAAGCTATAGTCAACATATTTTAAACAGTCAGTTGGAAGAGCATATGGTAGTAGTCCCACTTTTACCTTAGATGTTCGATCAAAACAATCATCAGCAAAATGATGGGAACATAAAAACCTACTGCGATTTGGAATAAAGTCTGACTTTTTAATAAAATTAATTCACTGTGTTGTATTTGGATCTTTGGGGAGTCTTGAAAAAAAACTGGTTTAATAACTTAAACTCCAAATCAAAACGGAAGTAACATTTACATTTATTAGTACAATAATTTCCGAAAAAAAAAATGGGATTGTAAAAAAAGGTAATACTCTACATTAATAGCTATATTTTATAGGATTTTTATATGAGTAAAGTAACATGTTTTATATGTATCAAACGAAAATAATCTGAATTTTTAAGGCCCAGTATCTCAGCAAACTAAACATTTTAGAACATACGTTAAAGAATTAAGCTCTAAATAAAGATAATCACTACCTTGAATAACTTTATAATTATATTATTTTATCTAAATCAATTTGACTATGCCTATGCATACCAGGCGATATGTTTGCTGCATAATCTTAAAATTTCATTGAAACAAAATACGTTTTTATTTCTAAATAATTGACAAATTTAGAATTAAAAGCACTTACCTATGTAATTGTCCTCCTGAATTTTGATTTTGTCGTGTCACTTCGTGTTTACTTCCGATATTATTGCTTTTATTGTCAATATAATGAGTATTAATATGTATTTACACTAGAACACACAAAAAGAGTATCCCAGGCACTTATTATTGATTAAAACACACAAAAATTGCTCAAATCTACTATTAAACATCAACTATCAAAATTCCAAAACAATGAGTCATCTGTGGTGTTTCAATATGGCTGTTTCCGTCTCTATTTATATGTTCATAAATATAGGCAAGGCTCCTTCCTGTTAGTTTTATTTTTAAAGGATTTAACCCCTTTAGATTATTTTCTTTGGGGTTATGTTAAATCTTTGGCCTATGTCGATAAACCAGCAACTATGGATGCCTTAGAAACCAACATAACTCGGACAATTGCTGACATAAGACACCGATTGAAGTTCGGACTCACTAATAACGAAAAATATTTATTGTATAAGTTAAATTTTGAATATGTAAAAACACAAAAATACATGATATGCGACCACTTCGCATATTCACCTGATTTGGCACCGGGTGCAAAAAAAAATGATGAAATCTGTAAATAAATTATTTTTATTTATTTTCGAATTAGACGTTTTCTTATGTGCATTAACATTAATTTCTATATTTTCAGCAATATGGACTGTCATCTACCTTTGAAACGGTCGTTAATATCGTATTGAAGATCCACTGCGTCTACCTATTTTGTTGTACCATTAAGTTCTTTATCGACCAGATGCCTTATTTATTAAATTTTATGAGTGTAAAGGACGATCATAAGCAAGCCCTTAGGGGAATGTACCGGACGGCCATGTTATTATTTAAGATTAGTAGAGTTCCAGTCCTCAACAATTACTATCAATTTATCGAGTATATGGTGATTGGATGTTTGGGTATAATTTTGGAAATGTGGCTGATTGGTAGGTATAATTAATAGCAAGTTTATTTCTTAGTTCATAGGTTTTTATTGGTGTAAAATCCCTGATATCTTTCCTCTGATATAGCCCATCCCTCTTACTTTAAACACCTATCTACCTTTAATAAGTATCCAAGTTCAGTGTCCAGTTCGACTGGGCATTGCGGCTTCTCACATGGACTCCTCATATGTGGTGAACCTCCTTCCGTTTGGATCTTATGTGGTGCTCCTCTGTCTATTCGCTATGCCTTGCTATAGTGCGTGTCGCTATCTGCGCTTGCACAAAAACATGGACTCTCCAGGAACCTTTTTTTTATTTTATTGGACCTCATTACTCCGATTATTTTTTCGAATTCCTCCGTATATCTCTCTACTTTCCGCTGATATAGTCCCTCCCTCTTACCTTTAAATACATTCTTATCATCTATACTCTATTTACCAGTATCATAAATTTGCCGATTCGTTCTTCAATTCTTGGCTGTTATAATACATCGGTCAATAAGTCCCAGGTCTGGCAAATAAAACATACACATTTCGACTTTATTCATCACTATATACTTCTTGAAGAAGACAATTATTCCAACACTTTTCTAATATTTCTACTCCTTGTTTATAGAACGATTTCTCTTTGCCTTCAAAATATCCTTTTGGATATTATCTCTTGGAACGATATTTCTTTCCAGGGAGCATTATTTTTTAGATTAGATGTACTTTTTTTGTTCTTTTCCCGCCTTTTTTTGTGATTTCGTCCTTCAAACGTACCTATGCAATATTCGCTATTGATAGTTTTATCTTTCTCGAGATAATCGATGAACAATATCCCATTTACATTCCAAAATACAGACACCATAACCTTGCATGTCATTGGTTGTGCTTTTGGTCACTTTAGACGACCTTCACCGGGTGCTGTCCACTTAGCTGACTGCCGATTTGATTCGGGAATGGTCGGGATGGTTTCGGGATGGTTTCATGGTTTCATGGAATCGGGATGGTTTCATGTTCCATCCATTGTCACATACCGAAAAAATCCTTTTTGTTACGCTTAAACAGCTCCGAATATTGGTTTTGGTCCGCTGTAAGTCAACGCGGTACCAATTTCGATAGTAATCTACGCATTCCCAAATGTTTATGCATGCATTTCCTGCAGGTTTACTCTATGGTTTTGCGAAATAATTTTATGAATCTTTGTGATATTGTCTGATGTAACCACCACATTTAGAGCGTTCAGCATCACAAGCATGGTGCTTGTACGACCACGTTTGAATCAGCATACCAAGTACAATTGGAACGTATTCCAATTCTACGAGGGATGATGGGAACTATGTCAAGCGGTGGCGCCATCTCAAGCGTATCCAAAGCATCAATTTAAATTTTTTATGGGATGCCAACTTAACAGTTTGGGGTTCAAATCTTCACCGTTGCTATATTTGGTTGTTCAAAAATTGTAGTAAAATTATTCTGTTATTAATTTCTGATTATTATTAAGTTGTAGATTATTTTTTCGGTTCGGAAAATTTGATACATTACATTTGAAGGTTGACACAATCGACCACTTGTAAGTATATTTCGTAAGTGATTCCATCTATATATATATATATATATATATATATATATATATATATATATATATATATATATATATATATATATATGCCAGAGGACTTTTCCTTCCATTCTAAGTTCACATAATCCCCTTAACAGTATTGCCTAGTTGATTCCAAGAATTTCTCCTATGTCTCGAATTGTTCTATGTCAACCGCATTCAATTAGCGCCAATATTTCGTTGCTCTCAGCCTCAGACAATTTCAGAGATTAATTTTATCCCGCATTATCAATGTCATTTAAAAATTGTTTTAAAGCAGTGTTTTCTTCAATGGCGTCGACATTTTCGAACGATTTGATGGATATGAATTGGATTTACGTTAATACTCTCGACAAGTAAAAGCAACGGGAAAATCCCGGATAAACGGTCTCCGGAAGTGACCCTCAAAGAATTTCAACAAAAGAGGGACCCTACGTAAAGTAACAATAGGTGGAGATTTCGGTCATATTATATAGAATTAAATGAAAAGAAAACATTAAGTAAACTTAAAATAACTCGACATAACGACATAAATATTTGTATTTCAGCTAAAATCTACGTCATATGGCAAAGATATTTGGTGACTTCAAACATAGGCGAGGATAAATACCAACAGTTATCCGTCTACATGAATTATAAGGGACTCCCGCCCAACCTCCGGGAGCAGATATATCGTTATTTTGATTTTAAATTCCAGAAACGTTTCTACGACGAAGAGGAACTCCTCAGTATGCTCACCGAAAATATTCGCAAGGTAATCGAGCGATACAAAATATAAGGGGGCTGTTCACGAATTATTATCCATAATATAATGTTTTGCGACTTTGTAATTTTATCTTAGGACTTTTGTAATTTTTACGTGAATTAAACTAATTGAGTTTATACTCAACATCTGAAGAAATCACTGTGTTGGCGAAACATGTCATATTAATATAATTCACTGAAGAGAAAGTGTAGATGAGTAGATACATAATGGAATCTGTGATGGTAGTGCGGATGAGGGTAGTGTGTATGGTAGAGCGGAGCCAGTTGAGCAACTTTTCGCTTGATCTCCCATAACTTTAAGAATATAGATCGAATTTAATTGATTCTTACTCTGTTAGGTTCGTAATTTACTCTTCTCCAAAACGTCTAGCGGTGTAAAAAAGTTTAAAAGTTATTGTCGGAAATGCGAGAGCCCTCCAAGTTGTTTAACGTGCCCCACTAGTGGGACTTGTTGAGTATGGGTATGGGGATAGTTGAGCTAAAATAGACTTGATGACTATAGAATGATCCGAATACAAAATAATTGTAATCAACAAGCAAATATTTATTTATTATGATTATTACGTACTCATATTATTATTATTATTCACGTATGGGCACGTTTGAACCACGCGAAGTACAGTTACAGGCGTTTGTTGTTGTAGGTTGTTTAGTTTTAAAGATATTTCGATTGCACAACTTGCCTCTATGATCATCTAGTCCCTATGATCAACTAGCCCCGCTCTACCCTACTTTTATTTTAGGAATTGCCCAAGTACAAATTAGAATTATGCATGTCCAATATAGAACTGATTAGGCTACTACCGAACAAGGTGCTGATATACATAATATCCGGAATGAATTCGACTTTTTACTGTCCAGGAGATGTAATTTTCAGGAGAGGTGTTCCGTCGAACAACTTGTATTATATTAAAACCGGTACAACAGCCCTTTTCGATAAGGACGACAGAGAGGCAACTTGAACCCAATCCAAAACCAGCAATTTTCATAATTTTGCGTACTTTCCAGATTTGTCATCTGGAAGATGGGTCGTATTATGGTGATATTTCCGTCGTTTTTCCCCAAATTCACCAAGTAACCATGATTGCCGTTACCCAATGTGAATTGTACAAGCTCCACCAACGCGATGTCAGGAAAGCCTTAAAACTGTTTCCTTTTGCTGAGAAATTAACAGAAAAATCATATAGGCAAACCCTCCTTACTAATAGAAGTAACTGGGAAATTTGTACATAAGTTTGACGTTATTTTTTCTGTTCCTTATATTATATCTTTTATTAAAATAAAGCCCGACACCTTGTGTTGAAAGATTTCATTACAAAAAGTTCTTTGTGTTCAGTGTTTTGATGTCTGTTTCGTGAAATACGTTAGGTTCATCGGGAGGACCTACGAGGGTCGTTCAATAAGTCCTTAGAAAATCGTAGCATCGGAAATGGTTTGTTTTTAGTAAGCATCATTATTCACCAGATAGCTGCTAAAGTCTCAGTTATACTCATCACATTGTTTCATTTTTATTGTCGATTGAAGCAAGAAACCTTTGTTTAATTAGAAAAATGGAACAAAGTGAGTTTTGAGTGGTCATTAAACACTTATATTTAAAAGGCTTAACACCGAAAGAGATCAAAGCTGAGTTGGATGAAGTTCATGGCACGCCTGCTTATTCAATGAAGAGAAGAATGAAATCATAAAAAACGAAAGGAAGACCTACGAAGTATTAATGTCTGAATGATTGTCGCGTGTTCATATATTTTTTTCTTTATTTGGGTTTTTCGCCACGATCTAAAACTGAAAAAATATCAAAAATATCTGTTCTTATGTAAATAATGAATCACTGGGTAACAGCAAAAAACCAAACGGAGACAAATTGTATTGTCAATGTAAGTATCATTGACACACACAAAAAATATATTTACTTTCTACCTTTTCGTAATTTATAGAAATTAATATACTTTATTTTTAGATTCGTTTTGAAAACGGGAGGAGAATACTTCCCGAAACGTTAACGTTAAAAGTTTGCATATTTTTTTAGAACATTTTTATATTTTTAAAATTAAAAATAAATTAGTTAAGCAAATTTATTACAAAAAAGAATCAGTGAGAAATTTGTCTCCTTTTGGCTTTTTGCTTTTACCGAGTGATTCTTTATTTACATAATAACAGATATTTTTGATAGTTTTTGAGTTTTAGATCGTGGCGAAAAACCCAAATAAAGAAAAAAAACCTAGGAAGTATTAGTTTATATAAACATATTTTTTATATATTGTGTCAATACTTTTGTCTACCTATACTGAATGGTTGAATCTAATTTCTGTGTATTTTTTTATGCTGTTTAAAAATTTGTAATTTGTTTATTAAAAAAAAATGGATGGGTATGTAATACATAAAAGATATAATATGAAGTTACTTGCGTTTATATTTTAGAGGGAATTATATCATTTTCATATGAAATACATAGGGTGTCATTACTTTTGTCCCTCACAGTACATACCACTAAATGTAAAAAAAAGTGATTTGGTGTTTAGTGGTAAATCTCTTCGAGTTTAGATATAATATTGTACAAATTTCGACTTCTTTGATTTTGGCCAATAAACCATTCCCATTATTTTTGCCTATGTAAAAAATCAGCATGTAAGAATTGTAATAATTGCGCTTCTAGTATTCAATGTATTCAATGTTCAAATCCTCTTCAACAACATGTAAATTTTATTCTTCGAGGCGTGGTGTCAAGGCGTCAGCCTAACAACACGGCAGTTAGCGCGCTAGACAAGGTCTTTTTCTAAAATTCTTTTGAATGTTTCTAGGTAAGAGTGTAAGATCTGACAAGGAATCACCCCTCAGTCAAGCCAGTTCGAGGCTGTGTAAGGCCGGATGCTTTCTGAGAGGTTTTCTATGTTGGTAACTCACCACTCGGTAGGCTTCTCGAGATACTTATGGTTAAGTACACAACGAAGGGTTTATATCCCGAGGGGGGTGCTAACCGGGGCTTTCGGTAGCTGAATACCGTGGTTCAGAACCCACGTTAAGCTGTACGTCCTACCCCATCTACAGCCCATTCGGTAAATAGTCTTCTCAGTTGCTGATGCGCATCTAACCCTACTTTACTTTATTCTTCGATTTCAGGACCAATTTTTCTCAATCGCCCACGTTCTTAAAATTCTGCAAACACACCACCCGTATCCAAAAGTCGTTTTGCGAAATAATAAAATATTTTGAGAATTTTTCTGATGTTGGACCACCTATTTTGGATATCTAGAGTGTTCAGCATCATCAGTGCTTTGTACGGCCACATCTGAATACGAAAGTTCAACAAATGAAATTCTTTTTTTTTTTCATTGTTTTGAACATAACAAAAGTAGCGTCATTTAAAGCACAACAACTCGAAAACTAGTAGACAGATTGTCATGAAATTTTGAGACATAACGTTTAAAAGTTGGCACATTCGACCACTGGTAAAGATTTTTCGTAAGTGACGCCATCTACATGTCAAACTGGGGATTTATTGTTAATTAATTAATATTGTTAGTTAATTCTTAACCTAGTTATTCGATTGGTGATTTGACAATTTTTCAATTTTTTTCTCGGCAGTTCTTAGTTTTGTGACTCTTGTAAAAAAACTGATTTTTTAAAAAAGTATATGAAGAATAGTTGATTTAATGTACGCAAATACTTACATCATGTATAATAGTGTCTAAAAAATATAATTGTACATTTCTTGAATGTTTTGGTGCGAATATTTTTATCCCTCAGAGACGAGCCTGTTAGAACGCACATAAATACGGTAATATATCATGGAAAATATTCTTTTCGGTAGATGTCGCCTATAAATAATATGCCGCTTGTTATTTTGACTGCGCGCCTTTTGTGTCCATATTGAGTAAATCTTTTTATTTCCGTCAAAGTTTTAAAGGTATTTTATATTTTTCCACTAAAAAACTACGTCTTAAATTTTGACCCTAATTACCTTATCTATTAAAAACCAAAAAAAAAAAAAAATTAAATCTTCTCGAACGGTTTCGATCAATCTACACGGGTCAACCCCCGTTTAAATCTCACCGCTTTTAACTTCCCACACGTAAATTAGTATTTATCAGTTTCCGATAATTTCCATAAAATTTAAACGTCGTCAAATTTCAACTCTTCGATTCAATTTTTGTGTAAATTTTTCTTTTTAAATTTGAATTTTATTTTGTGTCGCTTAATAGAGAAAATTTAAGATATCGAAAAGGGGAAGGAATAATATTTACATGTAATACTTATATTATCTAACTTCTGATTTATGGAAAAGAAATATGTTTGCTTTTTCACAAAAAAAAAAAAAATGTTCTGGCGAAAAACAGGAAAAAGAAGCAAAGTTTTTTTTACTTAATGGTGCGAATATGTTTGCTTTTTTGCGACATTCGTCTCAAAATCGACACAAATCTGGTAATATATTACAAAGAATATTTTGTTAACCTCACTATATATATATATATATATATATATATATATATATATATATATATATATATATATATATATATATATATGTGTGTGTGTGTGTGTGTGTGTGTGTATGTGTGTGTATATGGATTGCTGCAATTAAGGAGGACTAAGATCAGTATATATTACACAAAGTGAAATTCGGGATAGAGGCTGTTTCAGATACAAGGTTAACGTTTGGAAGGTTGGCCAGAGAGAAAAATGTAGGAAGACTGGAATAACCTAGTCGACGACGAAAGGAAAAAAGCTCATAGCGAAAGAATGAAATTAGTTTGGGCGCAAAGGAAGGCTAACAACAACAAACGCCTCTAATTGTACTTCGCGTGGTCTACCAGGGCCCATACGTGAATAATAAATAATATATATATATATATATATATATATATATATATATATATATATATATATATATATATATATATATATATATTGAAGTAGAGAAAAGGGACGGTAAAGATGGAAGAGGGAAGTCGAAAAGGACATTAAAAATTTTAATGTTCGTTTTGTCAATTTAAAGTAAAAGACAGTAAACAAAAAAACGGTAAACATAAAACATATTTCTTAAAGAAACTCAACCAAACATAGCTCAAATACGGTATATTAAGAGGTTATAAAAAGGTATGTATTAAAATAGAAATTTATACTAAATATAAAATTGATCTATAATATAAAATAGTGGTTCTGAAGATGATTAGATAATAAATAAAAATAATTGTTATTATTATAATTTACCGCAAACCCAAGAAAAAGAAAAAAACAAAAAAATTATATTAAGCGAAAAATAAAACGCACATATATGAGTTTCTGCTAACCTAAAACATTGATCGAATACTTCTAAGCGATACAGTAAGTATCCTAAGAGAGAATAATGTTGAATAATATTAAATCCTGAGCTTAGTTTTCATCCCCACGTTTCATCGGCCGCAGAATATATGTGAAACAGAATTGCTTCTCGCTCTATGGTTATTTTAAAGCGCTATCTTTTATCTTCCGTAACTGGAAATGGCGATATTGATATAAATAATGTTGAACATCCAGGACTCTTAAAAAAGTGGAAAATGAATAACTGGAACCACCACCGGAAAAAAATCCATGTTTATTCGATCACCGGTATGCTTTCTCCTCTCCTCCATCTCACTAATGTAAAGATATTGTTCCCTCCAAATCTCGAACGTCATATGTTTGTAAAATGGAATAGGAATCGGGTTCTGTCGCTTCTCATACGATAATGTAATCAGTGGTGACCCTCCGTCAGTAAGTACCTTAGGTGGTGCTCTTTTTTCTGTTCGCTACGTCTTGCTAGAGTATCTTCCGCAAACTGTTCTTGCACAAAAATATGGACTTCCCAGGGACCTTCCGCCTATTTCGTCTCCTCATTACTCCAGTTGCCTTTTTGAATTCCTCCGTTCCTCTTTATCTATCTATTATCTTTCCTTTCTCTAAATTCCTTTTTCCATTAAAATGTTCACCTATTTCTCTACTCTTAATGTACATTTTGAACTCTAGTCCATGCATTAAACCCGATAATTTGTAGCAGTTCCTTTATTTACCATCTGCCTATTAACGTTTGAGTTTCATTAGGAATATAACCATATACTCTTTAATCCATATTACTTTCATTATAGACTTTATGATCCATTCAATATTTACTATATTCATTTTTTTATTAGTTCTGGTGTGGTATATACTCTTTATGGGCTCAGTTGCTAACGCGGTTTTAAACTGAAAATTCAAATTCAAATACAAATTGGTCGTTTACGAATGCGGGGGACTTCTCATTTGATGAAAATATGTCCTCCGAGCGAAAACTGAGTCTATGAAAAAAGAAGAGGAAGAAGAAGAAGGGGAAACCCACCATAACCCTCTGCACCACCTACCCTTGAAGGGGATAGATGGTCCCCTCTTTATAGTATACTATTACTCAGCGAGGTATATGTTTCCTTCTTATTCGTTTTCTTTCTTACATTTATTGAGCCAAACATATAATATAAGTATAAAACAGGGCCTGATATTCCCGTATACCAAAATGCGTCCTGTTTGCGCATGACGTCACTCGTTGAGAAAAATTCAAATATCTTCGTTGCTAGACTTGGAAATACAATTTAAATGCATTGTAATTGGAATTAAGGCTTTATATTGAGGACAAATACTTTATAAGTGTGGCCAACAGACTACAAAATTGTATATAACAGACATGTACACAATTTTATTTCAATTTAAGACACTATTTACAAAACAAAACTTCGATAGTACGAATCGTTTTTATTTATCGACAAAAACATTTCGTTTTATAGATTAATATTATTTATTACGAGTATTTGAAATGTATATAATCAAATCATTTTGTTTCTCATTTTAGAAATGTATGTAACAAATAATATACATTGGTTATATAAAATTACAATATGCAAATTGAAAGTTTTCTAAATAGTGGTTTTTAAATGTAATATCCACCTAAATTCGATATTTTTTGTCACAAATAAAATATTAATTATACAATACACATCTAACCAGATTTTATTTTAGTATTAAAAATGACAACATTTTGTTTCCTAAATTTTAAATGAAACATATTTCTTAAGCTTATGTCCATTATGAATTAGCTATAAGTGTAATTATGTAATCGTTTTAATCATCTTTCTTTTACCTAATTTTACACTTACGCGATCGGAAAAATAGTTTTTTTTGTTTTTTCTGGGCATTCAATGTGGCTACTTCTAAGCATCAAATTATTCAAATAATTTTTGGTCAAGGATTCCCCATTAACAGACTTAAAAATTTGTTCAAGCTGTTTCGTTTGTGAAAGAAAGTCTTCAGAAGGTTTGTGTAAACCTCCTTCACTTAAATGATCAGTCCAGGTATATTTGGACGTGCTGGGTCTTTCTAAACTGGAATCGTTTAACTTGAAACATATATACCCAGCTAAATGTTCGAGCCCATCATATTTAAGTTCATGAAGATCCTCGTCAATATCTCCTTCATGAGTACTGTTCAACATAAGTGGATCATTTTTGGAGTCGAATTTCTTGACCGTTGAATTGCTTATTGGCAAATCTGGGGTATAAACATGGAATATTAGAAATATTACTACCATCTATCCAGAAATATCACCATAATTACTATTTCTACCACCATCCCAACATCTAATCAAGCATAAATAAATTAAACACCCTACTTTTTAAAGTAACAAATTTATAAACATGATTCAATGTTTTTCGGTTAAATTTCTATTGCAATTATTTTTCTCTTGTGACTTGTTTTCTCTCCCTTTTTCAATTCTTGCAGATTGTTCATTCGATACTGGTTTTTTAGAACTGCCAGATTTTGAATCGGTACAACATCATCCTTCAATCCTCGGTAACTTTTTGGTGTGTAATTTAACAATTTACGTTGAAGATTCTCCTTGAAATCGCTATTTAAAAAGTGTTTCGAACAAATACAAGCCCTTTTCAGGTTAAATTTATCATGTCTTTTTGTGGCATGGATCCACTTCTTACACGCAACTTCATTCTTGGGAAAATGAAAAATTCAAATCACACTCACACGGGTTCTTTTTCGACTGATTGTTGGAGTTACACCCAAATACAGCACAACGCATTGTTATTATTGAATATTTTAGATTAACACCACACAAACGCCCTACATAAACTTCTAGTAAACTTGTATGTCAAAACTATGATCGAATTTTACTCAATGGATGACGTATTCCCGTCAACAAAGCTCCGCCCACCATGCGCAATATCTTACCTTAGTATTTATTATACCGTGAGTATAAAATATACTTTCATACCTATATCTCTTCGAGTTTAGTGTCACACCGACAGTTGAATTGAAGGATTCAACAAATGAGTGTCAAATATGGCTGAAATTTTCAAGGTTATGTTTCAACCCATGCGCATTATATTACCGGAATTTTTTTGAAGATTTACGTCATCTTCAGGCTGAGGCTGAAGGCTTCAGGTTGAACCTTTTCAAACTACCCTCGTATCTGTAATTTTTTTATTATTTTAGCCACTATTCAGTCACTGGTCACGGCAGCAAATGCCATACAGAATTGTTTTTCTTTTTCCCACTATTTTTCATACAAAAGTCTCTGGAAGAAACCATAAACATTAGCACTTGTAGTTTTTCTCTTAATGGGGCGAATATATTTGCCCTTTTGCGACATTCGTGTTGGAACCAACAGAGAATGTTTTTTATGAAATATTCGCATATAAATAAGATTGCATGCGCTGTTTTCTCAGCGTGTTTTTCTATTTTCGTATTTGGATTTTTTGTAATACGATATATGAATACTTCAATCAGTCTAAGCTTTCTATTACCTCAAATTTCCACTGGGATTAGACGCCAGAAGAAAAGATAAATCATTTCAAACTGTTTCGATCATGTAAAAATGTTGCCTTCTTTTAAAACTTACTGTCTAAAACTTCTTACAAAAATATATTGATTACGACAACCAGTGCTACGTAAAAATATGTCTCTTTCTATTCCACCATTCTATAACAAACATGTACTTTTCTGAAGCAGCCTTATAAACAGGGTAGCGCAAAAGAAGGAAATTTAAATATCTCATTTTTTCTTTAATTTTATTTATTTTGTACTTCCGAATAAGCTAAAAACTTTGGAGTTTTTAAAATTGAACGGTGCTGACTTGCATTGTTATAATTTACTTTGAAAATGGATGAAGCATCATTTCAACTCATCTCTTTCCAAGAGTAGAATACGAAAATTGGTAGTCAATTTTTGAATTGGTGGTTGATTGGTGTTTGCGGTGCATCACAAGGGATGTATTGAGAAGCGCAACACTTGGAGGGGAGTGTAATGGAAATTGCCCGAAACAAAACCGATGCGGGGCGACAGTCTGCGTGTGACTACTGAAAGGTTAAACTTGAAAATTTGTGAACGTGAACATTTTTGATATCTGATGAGGCCCATTATCACATAAATAAATTTGTTCATAAATAAAATTTATTCACGGGTGACATCTCAGAGCCCTTCGAAATTAAAACCGGAGTGAGACAAGGGGATGGACTCTCACCGCTCTTATTTAACTGTGTTCTAGAAAAAGTAATACAGGAGTGGCGTGAAAAAAAGTCGGCCCTGAATATTGACCAGCCCATTAAACTGAAGAGAACCAACATCAAAATTCATTATCTGGCATTTGCTGATAATCTAGCAATTTTAGCTCAAGATGTACTAACGACGCAGAAACCGAATGAAATCCTAAAAGAAACAGCAGAGAAGGTAGGACTCCAAATTTCCTTTGAAAAGACACAAAATATTTACAACAAAAAATGCCTATCTAAAAACACAAAACTGAGACATTACAACACAGTTATTAAGCCAGAATGTCTATATGCTGCAGAAACGCTCATTTTGAATAATAAAGAGGGACATCGAGGACATTGAAAAGAAGGAAAGAAAAATCATAAGAAAAATCCTAGGCCCCAAACAAATAAATAGCACAACATACCGACTTCGAGAAAACCAAGAAATCAAATACACAGATATATATATAGCGATATAAGAAAAAGAAGACTTAAGTTTTACGGACACACAAAACGGATGAATCCGAGTAGGCTAAATAGACAAATAGTCGAATTTTATGAAAATAGGAGTAAAGCTAAAGTAGAAATAATTAAATGGATTGCTGCAATTAAAGAGGACCTAAGATCAGCAAATATTACACAAAGTGAAATTCAGGATAGAGGCTGTTTCAGACATAAGGTTAACGTTTGGAAGGTTGGCCAGAGAAAAAAATGTAGGAAGACTGGAACAACTTCGTCTGACGAAAGGAAAAAAGCTCATAGCGAAAGAATTAAATTAGTATTGGCGCAAAGGAAGGCTAACAACGACAAATGCCTCTAATTGTACTTCGCGTGGTCCACCACGGCCCATACGTGAATAATAATAACAAAATTTATATTACTGGAACACAGAAAAATCTATAAATGATCCGTGAAAGATCTCTCCATAGTGAGAACGTCACAATGTCACAGTTTCCGCATAAAAATTTACATATTTATTCTGAAATGAAGATGGATGTTCAGAAACTGTAAACACCGAGCGTCATAGGTAAATTTTTACTTGCTTCAATTAAGAGAGTGGTGAAAATTGGAGATCGAACGTCCGATAAGTTTTGCATGCATCAATACGTGACGAGGAGGTATCCTATTGTCAGTTCTATATAATGAACCTACAAGGCTTATTATTATTAAATTATTTATGAACGCGTTCTACGACGACATTGAAAGCAGTTCTTGCCATTCCTGACTCCTTAAAGAAAGAGTCACCACTCCTGGCTTTTTCTTTGAGGTAGCCTTAAAGAAAGAGTGTACATTAATAGGCCTCAAACATTTGATCAGTTCAGAGACAATATTGAACGATAAGTAAAGGGAATGCGCCAAGAAACACTAACTAGGGCGATGGAAGATGTAAAAACCACAATAAGGCCTATTGTAACGCATGCTGCAATGACCCTCACCCTCAGAGAGGAAAAAATACTGAGAATCTTCGAGAGGAAAATATATGGACCTAAAAAAGACGCAGAAGAGACGCACATGAGGGCGCAGAAAATTAGATGAAAATGACACATCCATAGGAAGCAACAAAAAAATACTATACTGATCTCTGGTTCTCACCACTCCAGACCACTTCCTTTGAGATCTCCTTAAATAGACAGTTTACATTAATAAGCCTCAAATATTAATAATATTCCGAGAGAAATAAAGGTAATTAATGAAGAAATACCAACTAAGGTGATCGAAGATGTTGCAAAAACGTCACCAATTGGAAAATCACTTTTATTTTTAAACGAAATTTGTGTGACTAACACATGGGCTGAAAAGTTCCGGGCCTAACAAAGAAAACACAGTTTTTTTGGTTCAAAATTAGCTTTATTCATCAACGTAATCTCCATCAAGAGCAACGCAATCATTCCAGCGCCGCTCTAACATTTCAATACCACTTTTGTAAAATGATTTATCTTTTGCCTCAAAACAGACCTCAATTTCAGCGATAACCTCTTCATTCGTGCGAAATTTCTTACCGGCGAGCATTTTTTTCAGGTCTGCGAACAGCCAGTAGTCGCTGGGAGCCAAATCTGGCGAATACGGTGGATGTGGGAGCAATTCGAAGTTCAATTCATGTAGTTTTGCCATTGTTTTGATTGACTTGTGACACGGTGCGTTGTCTTGATGAAACAAAATTTTTTTCTTTGCCATATGCGGTCGTTTCTTTGCAATTTCGGCCTTCAAACGCTCCAATAACGCTATATAATATTCACTGTTAATGGTATTTCCTTTCTCAAGATAGTCGATGAATATTACACCATGCACATCCCAAAATACCGAAGCCATAACCTTTCCAGCCGATTGTTGTGATTTCGGGCGCTTTGGACGAGGTTCACCAGTTGCTGTCCACTCAGATGACGATCGTTTTGATTCCGGAGTGAAGTGATGGATCCATGTTTCATCCATTGTCACATATCGACGCAAAAATTCCGGTTTGTTACGTTTAAACATGGCCAAACACTGCTCAGAATCACCAACACGTTCTCGTTTTTGGTCAACAGTGAGCAAACGCGGCACCCACTTTGAACAGAGCTTTCTCATAGTCAAATGCTTATGCAATATAAAGCCAACACGTTCTTTTGATATATTTACGATGTCAGCTAACTCACGCAACTTCACTTTTCGATTATTCAAAACGATTTTGTGGATTTTTTTTTAATGTTTTCTGGTGTTACCGCCTCATTTGGACGTCCACTGCGTTCTGCATCATCGGTGTCTCTACGACCACGTTTGAAGTCAGCAAACCAACGATTTATTGTTGTTTCTGATAGAGCGGAGTCCCCATAACACTTTTCAAGCCATTGCTTCGCTTGAACGGTATTTTTTCCCATCAAGAAGCAGTGTAAAAATAAAACACGAAATTGTTTTTGATCCATTGTTTTGAAAATAACAAAAGTAGCGTCACTCTTAGCACAATAACTCACAAACTAATGAATAGAATATCATGAAATTTTAACAGCTGTCTTTTGAAGGTTAGTATTAACTGAAAAAAAGGTGACTGCAATAAAACTAGCGCCATCTATGTGTTAGGCCCGGGACTTTTCAGCCCATGTGTTATAGTTTCGTAAAACGACTTTATATTCTCAAAGTTTTAAAGTAGTGTTTGAGAATGTACAGTCGTTTTACGAAACTATAGTCACACAAATTTTGTTTAAAAATAAAAGTGATAGATAACAAAGTAAAACATTGTTTTATTTCTTTTTAAAAAATGAACTATCACAAAGTTATGGACAAATCAATCAATAACTCTTTACTTAAGTTTTCTCATATATTTTTTAAATTATAAATGGTATACCTACTTTTGCACCACCCTGTATTTACATGTATTATTTGCTGAAATATTACAGGCTAAATTTCCACTGCAATAACTTTCTCCATTAAACGCCAATCGAAGATTTAAGTCTTCTCAAGCTATTTCGATCACTTAAATTGCCTGAGCCCCCATTTAAAAGTTGCTTCCATTAACTTCCTATATGAGAATTGAAATTTATACATTACCGAACATTCCCATTAAATTTTAACGATATCGCGTTTCAATTCATTCATCCAATTTTATTTTAAATTTTATACTCGGAATTTGCATTTTAGTTTAAGTCCAGTGGTATGACTCGTAAAAAGACGATAAAGTTTAGAAATTGAATATAACAAGGATTAACATATATGTCTGTGATATTATTACTATTTGATGTGTAGTTATGGCGTAATGTGGATTAGTTTTGTTCTTTTTTCCACCATTTTCCATAAATATAAAAAGAACCACTTTCAATAAAACTAATAACCCTCCTTGGGTCTATTTGCATGCCTGTATACGATTTGGCATGCTGTCGATTAAATTAGTAATTTTAGCTTGTAGAATTCTCTCCCATTCTTCACGAGCAGCATCTTTTATTTCTCACAGGGTAAGAGCAGGATTGTTTCGTTTCTTAATGCGTGTCTTCTGATCCCCCTAACTTGGTTATTATCTACTCTTCAAGAAAATTTTAAACTTGTGCTGTTCGACAAGGAGGTGTGTTGTCATCCATAAAAACAAATCCGGTGCCCAGTGCGCCTCGGAACAAACGCACAACAGGATTTAAAACTTCCTCGATGTTCACAGCACCAGTGACTCTTCTCTTCAGGACCAGTAGAGGTGTCCGTGTACCCCTCATAATACCACTCCAAAACACTACGCTCCCACCTTCAAATGGAATACGTGGTTTCTAGTCGGGCTTGTTGACGTGGAGTTCTCCAGACTAATGTTCTTCGTGAATCAGAAGCCAAACCAATTCTCGTTTCATCGGAGAACGTTCGTTATTCCAATTTAAATGGTCACGGCTTTAGTAGTTCCTTCATCCGCTTTTCAGGTGTCCAGCTGGAGCCAAACTGATGACGGCTTAAGGCCAGAAACCGGTCTTGGGAGACGCTTGCTGGTGCTTTGGATGGCGGATGAAGGAATGGCAAAACACGACGTCGAGCACGGGTGAACTTCCTTAGCTTTTTAATATATATATATATATATATATATATATATATATATATATATATATATATATATATATATATATATATATATATATATATATATATAACAAAACTTCTGGTGAAGATGGAATCACTGCTGAACTTCTGAAATCCTCTGGTCCAGGTACAATCAAGGAAATAACCAAAATTATACAAGAAGTTTGGCGAACCGAGAGGATTCCGGAAGATTGAAAAGATGCTCTAATCCCTCCACTACACAAGAAAGGAGATAGAACGGATGTAAACAACTATAGAGGGATATCTCTTCTCCCAGTTTGTTACAAGATTCTATCTCAATGTCTACTAGATAGAGCACAGGGGCAATTAGAACCCAAAATTGGTGAATATCAAGCAGGTTTTCGACCGGGCAGATCCTGCCCTGAACAGATCCAGAATCTAAAGTGATCCTAAGACATCAAAAACTGTACAATAAAAATCTCGTGTGTACATTTGTGGATTTCAAAAAAGCATATGATTCTATTGACCGCGAATCTTTATTCCAAATCTTAAAAGAACAAGGACTGGATCTGAAAACGCTGGCAATTATTAAACCAACATTAACTAACTAACACAAGGTCAAAAGATAAATTCATGGGTGACTTCTCAGAGCTCTTCGAAATTAAAACTGGAGTGTGACAAGGGGATGGACTCTCGCCACTCTTATTTGACTGTTCTACTGTTCTTATTTAACTGTTCTATAAAAAGTAATACAGGAGTGGCGTGAAAAAAAGTGGGCCTTGAATATTGACCAGCCCATTAAACTGGGGAGAATCAACATCAAAATTGATTGTCTGGCGTTTGCTGATGATCTAGCAATTTCGGCTCAAAATGTATTAAAGGCACAGAAACAGATTGAAATCCTAAAAGAAACAGCAGAAAAGGTAGGATTCCAAATTTCCTTTAAAAAGACACAGTACATGACCTGCAACAGACTAAGAACACCATTTCCAAAAATAAAAAAGGATGAAATCAAACGAGCCTCGGGCAGAAACACTATCGGGCAGAAACACTCATTTTGAACAGAAAGAGGGACATCGAGGACATTGAAAAGAAGGAAAGAAAAATCATAAGAAAAACCTTAGGTTCCAAACAAATAAATACTACAACATATCGACTGCGAGAAAACCAAGAAATCAAACAATACACATATATACATAACGATATGAGAAAAAGAAGACTTAACGTTTTACGGATATATAAAACGGATCAATTCGAGTAGGCTAAGTAGACAAATAGTCGACTTTTATGAAAATAGGAGTAGGGCTAAAGTAGAAATAATTAAATGGATTGCTGCAATTAAAGAGGACCTAAGATCAGCAAATATTACACAAAATGAAATTCAGGATAGAGGCTGTTCCTGACGAAAGGAAAGGAAAGAATGAAATTAGTAAGGGCGCAAAGGAAGGCTAACAACAACAAACGCCTCTAATTGCACTTCGCGTGGTCCACCGGGGCCCATACGTGAATAATAATAATAATAAATATCTATTGATAATTATAATAATATAAAACCATATAAATAAGTATATAAAAATAACAATATCTTTTTTATTTACAAATTTTTAACCTTACATTTATTTCGGTAGTGATATTAAAAAAAATCCCTGAGGTAAAATTATCTTTAGAAATAATTTACACATATGATTCGGTTAATATATGATTACAATACTGCAATTATGAAATTTTATTTATTTCATTTTATTACTTACTTTAAAAAATCAATCAACGGAACCAAGCAGACACACGCCTGAAGCTTACACTGTTCCCTCAGTGGCGCCACTCAATCACTTGAGAACTACTAATTCTATAGTGACATTGAATCTAATCACTATTTCAATTAGTAGAAAGCAAGCAATTAAAAAGTAAAGCTTATAACCTTACTAAAATTTTAGTTGATTCAATTCAAAATTACTAATTTTGATGTTTTCATACTTACTGTTTCAATTAGTGATTATTTTACTAATTCAACTTAATATAACAGGATCAAAGTTTCACTCACAGGACAGAGATTTTCATAGAATCACATACGAATTCACATTCGTAAACGATTATTTTGCAGAACAAGATATCAACTATTATATGGACGGATTAAAGAGCCGAGAACATCGCTGGGAAAAGTATACATAATTACTAGGAGACTATATTAAGAAATTGAACTGAATTTAACACAAAATATACTTGTTTTTGTAGTAGGTTGGAAACTTTACAGACCACTCTCGTATATTGTTAATTTCGGAAACAACGAATTTATTGATATTTTGACGGGTTTTCTGATCTATGTTATCTCCGTATCCTCTCATACTTCTCAAACTATCGGATGTTTATTGAAAGTCCATGAATAATATTAGTATGTATTACGTCTGGATGGCCTTTATGGAAATCCGTATTGATATTCCCCAAATTTCAAATAACAACAGATATTGGCGTAGGAAGGTCCTCTGACACTGAACTACGTGTATTTATAAATCATAGTATAAGGCAAATAATTTAACCGAATATGTGCAACAAAAAAAATCAAAAATTTCGCCATCGCATGCGCCAAATTCAAAACGCTCTCTCCCGTACGGATCCGCGCGTTACCGTTCCTCGACAATATCATTTCGCTTCGCGCGACGCTCACCGATCTTTACCCGGTCCTTCGGTCACCGAACAAAGTTTCCGATCAGCTGGTGATTCCATTCACGAAATCCACTAGCATCGACTCGTGCCGCGATCTCGTTAGTGGTGTTATGAATGTTTCAGAACTAACCTGGCAACGGGGATAAGAGATAACGTAGGAATTAGAAGAAATTCCAACAAAAGGTAAACATTTTTTTATATTGTTGATTTGTTTAACGATGTTTTTATTCGTTTTTTTTGTCTCCTTGTTATTCAGTTCTATCTAATCTATTTATTATTGTAAAAAACTAATAATAGAATAAATAAAAATAATAAAACAAATTTGAGAAGGAAAACTGTAACATCTATATTTTTTCTAACGACATAACGTGTATCCCAAAAATATTGGGATACTCTATTTAAAAAATAATTCTAGAAATTCCAATTTACGCAAAAAAAATATTTTTCTTCCCGTATATTTTACCGTTCTTAGTGCCTTTTAACTTCTTGTGACAAAATCAATAACTTCCAAAATCATGGGTTTAATTCTAAAATTTTAACACAAAAACAAAAATATTGTTTTTGTTAACCACAAAAATCTTCGGACGCGCAAATGAATAAATAAATCTGGATGAATCATATTAAGATAAGTGGTAATCTCCGCATTTTATGACTGGAGTCGAAGAAACATCTTAAAATGGGTCATATATTAAATAAAAACAAACATTAGTTTTGAAAATAGGCAATTAGAGCTTTTTTCATTATGAAAGAAGAAATTTCTACCGAAAAATTGGGCAAATATTTCAGTAAGAAGTAAAAGTTTGGTTGGAGATGAGGACAGAATTTCTCACAAAGAAGCAAACAGGCCATCCGAAATTATCAAATAAAGGAGACCAACGCTTTATTTTAAAAGAAGTATAAAAAAACTACAATTAGTGTATCCAAGCTAAAAATATTGTTGGAAAATCCTTCTCAAAAAGTACTCAGCATCGAAACAATACGTTGTTGTATAGGCAAACATGGCTATCATGGACGTATGACCTGAAAAAAGTCTTGGTTAAGTAAGAAAACTATTAAAGCTCGACTGAATTTTGCTAAGGAGTACGTTTTGAAGCCTGAAAATTATTGCAACGACATTGCAGCATTTTTGGTTCAGATAGGCATCAAATGGTGTGGCGAAGGGTTAATGAAGATCACAGAAAATCTTTGTCCATTTCTGCGACACAGGGCGTATAGCTGACGGTAAACTAGGGTACTCATTTTTATGTTTGTTTTTCTTGTTGAATCCTGATGTTTTCACTATGCAAAAGTAGCAATCACTTAAGTGATCTTTGGGCTCTCGCCAAACCATTGGTATACCAAACGAAAGTTTATTACGGGTTCTCTTCGTCCACATTCGTAAACTCTCTACACACTGCTTGCACACTTTATGAGGGGCCCATGATTTATCTTGGTCACCTATTTTCACTTTAAAATAAGCAAAATAGGCTTGCCTGACAAATGTACTAATATTAGTCCGTTGAATGGGGATGGGAAAACTGCCATATATATAACAAAATGAATCAGGGCTGTTTAAGCACTTACGACGAGAACTACCAGAGGCAGACATAACGAAAATCTGTAGTTGTGTATGTATTCAGCACAGACCCGCGTACTTTAGCATCTCATGCGTAACTGACCGAACTAGTGTCGGATGACGCAACGTTACTCACGCCCCCACTCCTAGGTCGAAGAAGGTTCGCCGGTAGGAGAGCAGTAGTGACTTCTGTGATTCGCCAAGCTTAGTCGGATGCGCAACAACTGTAGAGAAAACGCTTGACGTGATAGAAAAAAACTAAATAAAGTTTTGGAATTAGCATGTCAATTTACGTATAAAACAGCTTAAATATCGAACTCAACAGAAATTATTTTTCAAAATGTTCCCCAGAGTTATTAGTAAAGACATTTAAAAATAAGTTATTAGAGGAATGGAATAAAATCAAACTAAATTATTTAAAAAAACTGGAGGTAGCCATGCCAAAACGTTTAGGAAATGTGATGGAAGGTTATACAGTTAATTTTTTTGTTGATACTAATATGTAGTGACTTGTCAAGTCACCAAAAGACCACGGAACAAAGAGCTTTAAAATTTGTTTTAAGCTCCGTAAAACTTTTACAGAAACATTTGAATTGATGAAATGGTTATGGTGATGATTTCTTCTGGAATCGTGGGACTTATACTTCTGGGACGTATACGTGTGCTCGAGCGGTATAAGCGATTCCAGGATGGTCGTGATGTTTTGGAAGACGATCTAAAGACCGGAAAAAGCAAAAATCGCGAGGAGTTAGTGGAAAAAGTGCTGTGAGATGAATAGCGGAGGAATTAAATACGACCAAAGACATGATTCACGGAGTTTTAACAAATGATTTAAACAAAAGGAAAGTCCGTGCTCGATTACTTCCTCACGCTTTAAATGAGTACCACAAAATTGGCGAAAAAACAAGTCTGTGTACCTCAACATCCCCCGTATTTACCTGATTTATCTTCGTGTGACTATTGCCTTTTCTCGAAATTCAAACTGGCCATGAAAGGTTTAATGACAATTTTATACAATGATTCTTGAAGCGATTCCGGAAAACGACATAAAAACATCGACGGTTGAACATGCCCAGCGATGTATCGGTGCGAAAGGGATGTATTTTGAATAGAAATTAAAAAAAATTGCGCGTGCGGCACCGCACACGTGATAGAAGCGAATCTTCTCAAATGATTACAAAACACAATGATAAATATTAATTACACAACGCGTGGTGCCTCAGCTGTACATATACAACGCGCGCATGCGCAACGCTATCTTATTCTATCGCTTAGTATCGTTGTGTATACGTCGCTCTCTTTTACTCCACTTCCGTAGCGTCAGAATGTATAGTTTTCTTTCTCTTTCTCTTTACGTTATATCTTTCTTCTCTCACATGTAACGAAATGTGTCTAAACGTGACGCGTCTTTGAAATTTCACTCTGAATTCTCTTCCAATTATCGATTATCGAATCGCCGTCTAAGAAGTTTCACTTTAATAATTGTGGTAAAATAACTAATTTTTTTATTAAAAAATGTTCGTTAATTTTCCGACAGGTACACCCCCAGATCGTGATATTTCCACCACCGCGTTTTCTTATGGTATTTCCAGGATCCAATATGATCGTATTTTTTCTCTACAGAGTTTTATGTCCATCGGAATAAAATAAACAAAAGTTGTTTTTGTCATTAAAAATGATTGACTTTACTCTAACGGGCAATTTATGTAATTTTAAGAAACAAACAATATCATTGTCTATTTCTTAACACGAAATTAAGCCTTTGTTTCTAACAGAATTTAACATATTTTGACATTCATGGTATAGATGCTTCCACCCTTAATTTAAACATGATCAAAAGACTCCAAGCTTTTCAAATGTGGCTATTCATAAGAATATTATGAATATCTTGGGTCAAGTCACAAATGAAGAGGTCCTAATAATAATAACTTAATAATAACTAAAGACCGGATTATATGCAACCAAAAACCTTAAGAATATGCGCATATATATGCACATATTGTTTTTAATTTATGCAGCATATATACAAAAAATCCGTAAATATGCAGTGAATATGCAACTAAATTTTGATTTCCTAAATTACATTTTCATTTAATTAGGTAATTGAGTATTGAACAAAGATAAATTCAAGTTATAATATAATATACTTTAGTAATTCAGTTAACACCTAATACAATGTTTTATATGAAACTTATACTAAATATTAATATTAACTCGAAAAATTATAAAACGCACTAATTATAATGTGTGCTTCAAGGTTCTGAACTAGAAAATTGTGGCGTCTATCACTAAGGAAATGTTTATACAAAGAAAACGATCTTTCTACATCTACTGATGTTATAGGGCAAAATTTTAATTTCGGAACTAAGGCAGGCTCAATAGCTAAATAATTTATAGTTTTCCCTGACATTATGTCTACGACCTGCCTTAAAATCTTGAAACCTGTATTTTTTTCTATCAAATTTTCTAATTTTGCCACTTCTGTTTTCCCTACCTCACCTCGTATATTTTTGCAATTTTGTACACATGTCTCTATTATATCCATCGCCTCTAGTAAACTTGTACACGATTCCTCTAGTTGCAAAATACTGTCTGCTATAAATACATAGTTACACTTAATATGCATTAACTGTTTCACTACAGTACTTTGAAATATTTCTTTCGATTTTTGGATGCACTGTGAATCACCACCAGAGATTTGTGAGATTAAGTCCTTCAATTTTTGAAAATAATCTGCATAAAATAATGCCGCACGAATCCAGGTGCCCCATCTGGTCACGACAGGCTCAGGTGGTAATAGTACTCCGGGCAAATTCTCTTTGTAAAACTGCACTCTCAATGGGGCCTTTATGAATATCTTTTTGACATTTGCTATTAGGTCATTGACCAACGGAAAAGAAACTCTAATAGTTTCCGTAACCCTATTTAATCCGTGAGCTAGACAAGTTACATGAATCAAATTTTCATAAAATATTTTTAAATTCTTTCCTACCTTTATCATATACGGCGCAGCATCGGACAACAGGACAAGAATTTTATCTGTAGGAACTGAGTTCGGCAAAAAGAAATGTGTTAAGGTTTTTTGAATAAAACGTGTAAGGTAATCTTTTCCAGGTTCTTCTTCGGTGAGTTTTCCGATCATTAAATTAACTATGTAACGACCACACGAATCAGTTGTTTCGTCGACAACAATATACATATAGTTACCTCCAATTTCTTTTTTTATTTCATCTAACACGGTACCAAATATCTTTCCAACGACCTTTTTTTCTTAATGTTGATTCATCTGGAGCATTAAATTTTGTATATTTTTGCAGAAAGGCCTTAACTTGCGGGTTGGTTAACTTGTTTAAAGGAATATTAGCAGCCAAGAACGTTTTACATAGATCTACGTTAAATTCTGACTGGTCATGGTTTCCGTTTTTAAAAATTCCAAATGAAAATTCCGAAGACCTTCAGCGTTGACTGTATGGGCCCAGACTTCTTCATGTTTCTAACCTTAGCTACGTGAGACGGCGTCTTAATATGTTGGTCTATTTGAAATTTCTTTGAGCAGGAAACAATTTTTGAACAAGATTTGCAAAAAACCTGGTCGCCGTCCAAAGCAACTTCTGGGTAAGGCTTAATCCAAGCCAATCCAACGAATTTAGACTGGCATCAGTCTGTAAACTTTGCAAACAGTAACAAATATGAGAAAATAAATAAAAATAGAAGTTTTTGTACTTATTTTATTTTATTGCCCCATTAGGGAAAACCCAATCTGCAGAGCGGGACCGCCCAGACATGGCGCCGTGCGACCATAAAACGTAAGAAAAGAATACAGAAATCCCAAAACATGCTTAGATATGCAATAGTTCCTAAAATATGCATTTTTCCTTTAAAATCACAAAATATGCAGAATTTGCATATATATGTAAAATGCATAAAATCCGGTCTTTAATAATAACCATAAAGACTTGCTTATTGGAATACTTTGGTCAGGTGTTAAAAGAACAACGTTATGACCTGTTCAGAGTGATTGTGTACGCAAGGATAGAGGGGAGAAGAAGCGTGCGAAGACCTTTACTGTCATAGCTGCAAAATTGAGAGAATGGTTCAATTGTACATCGTACCAGTTATTTTGAACAGCTGTGAACAAAGTGAAAATAGTAATAATGGTCGCCCTACCCTCGTTTGAAGTAGTACTCGAATAAGAAGTACTTTGGGTGGTTCGTTACTCGTTTTGTATTCATTGTGGTCAGTTTTTTTTTATGTTTTTTCACTATATAAAGTATTTTAGTTTAATTAAACTTTAAACTTTTTGCAATTTGCCGCAAGTTCATGCTACTTCCTTTCAAATTCACAATTTCTGCAAGCACCTCCCGATTTTTTTCTGGTTATTATTATGAACATTATTATATTATTATATTATTATATTATAGGAGTCTCGTTAGCTGTGGTGTCTAAAGCGTCAGCCTGACTATACGGCAGTTAACATGGAGCGGGTTCGATTCTCGTACTAGGTAAAAAATGTTTTCTAAAATTCTTGTAACTGTTTCTTGGTAATAGTGTAAAATCTGACAAGGAATTACCCCTCAGTCACGCTAGTTCGAGGCTGGGTAAGGCCGGATGCCATCTGAAAGGGTTTCTACGTTGGTCACACGCCAGTCGGTAGGTTTCTCGAGATACTTTCGGTTAAGCATAAAACCAAAGGTTGATAACCCGACGGGTGCTGACCGGAGTTTTTTCGGTAGCTGATAACCGGGTTCGGAACCCTTTTCAGTTGTTGATGCGCCTCTAACCCCAAAACTTAACTTTTTTTATTATATTAGAGCTATTGTTATTATGTTCATCTTATATTTTTAATAATCTCCACGGTAGTCTGGGTTTGTAATTCAAGACTACAATGTTTACACTATACAAGAGGATTCCGCCGAGGATTAATGCAAGTCAATTCTCTAACTATATTTGCTGTACTCAGTATCATGCAATTCAAGCTTGTCTTTGGTGATTATCCAGTCATTTGTTCTCAGCCCATTTGTTGATATTACTACTAGTATTAGGTCGACATCTCTGAGTTGGTAGATGTCTGCTAGTTCTACAGCTAATGGTTGATATTTTCGTTTTTTCTCGGAAATCGTCTTGGTCAAATTGTGGTCCAACGGTACCGCCACATTGATAAAAAGTCTTTTGAGGAGAACTTTTGTGTCGATTATAACAATATCGAGCCGAATAGTCTCTATCGCCCGATCAGTAATCATTGCCGTATTCCATATCTTTGCAGTTTTACTTATGTACACCTCTTCTCGTTTCCACTTATAATAAGGTATCTCTACGTCCAATAGACCATATTTTTCAATAATGGTTAATGTATTACCTTAGCAATGTTGCTGTATTGTATTGATTCTAAATCTTGTCCATATTTTCTCCTAATATATGTCCTGGTACTTACGACCTGATCTTGAATAGCACGTAGGAAACCTCCTGTCTCTGCATAAAGTCCCTATGTTCGGAGCCATTCTGTAGAGTATTTTTTGTTGATGTGTTCAGAATCGAGGAGAGTTGCAAAGCGACCATGGAGCTCCTTTCCTTTCCAGACTGAATTACGTCCCTCGGAAGTTATATGGCTTACCTCGTTAGTTGCTTGTGTTAGATGGAGGGGACTATAATTACTATCCAGTGTACAGACAATTTTATGAAAATTATTCTCTTTGCCGAGAAAATAGGATCTTAGCCGATCCACCCGTTGACAGCACATTACTTGCACCTTCTGTAAGACTCTTCCTCCTATATGTCGAGAAAATATAGCCGCTCGATGGAACTTCTTGGGTGATGCACTTATTTCTGAACTTATTTTCTGATCAAGTGGCAAAGCCCAAGTGTTAATTGCCAACATTTTACTTATGGCGCTGTTCAAAGATTTACATATTCTTTCAATTCTAGTTATGACCCTATTTATAATCATTTCCCTAGGTGTCATATGAGATATTCCTAACAACTGCATCATACCAAGATACTCATTATTTTTCTCCTCTATTGAGACTACGAATAACATTATCTCCATTTAATTGTGTTTTCTGAATGATCCAATATCTGCCCTTGCGAACATAGACAAGTGTACACTTATCAAGGCCAAACTCCATGCGGATGGTATCGCTAAAACTTTAGACAAGCTCTATTTTACTTTGAAGATTATTATAGTTTGAAGCATATAATGTTAGATTGTCCATATAGAATTGATGTGATATCTGAATGTTTGGATTTCTCTTTATCACGTAGCCCATGCTGGACTCTCTCAACATTCTACTTAACGTTGTTAAAGCCATAATTATAGCTATTATTACAGCTATTATTATAGCAATATTATAGATATTATTATGAACATTATTATATGGACATTAACATTCAACAATCAACTTTATAGCTGGTTAATATGGTTTACGTTTAAGTGTTGTTTATCAAGCTTTATAATCTGCTTTAATTATGGTATAGGTTTGTTGAAAATAATTTGTGGAAGTCATAGAGTTTAGTGCAGCTAAAATAAAGGAAATTAGAAAATATCTATCCTTGTTAGTTGTTCTATAAAGTTCAATTATATTAAATGTAATATTAATTACAAATTATTTAGGGTTATTTGCATTTTTTTTCAGGTTTTAAAATGTTGTTTTAATAATATGAAAATTCCTAGAGCTTGGGTATCCGAAATGGTATGCCCTATTTTGTTTTAATTTGGAGAAAATCTAACCGCACTAACATAAATCAGACTAATGCGATGAGATATTACCAAGAGTGGTTTTGGTAATGTCCAGAATCGAAAATGAACAGGCACCGGACGTTGAAGGTGCACAAACGCCATTCTATATGGACGCCTAAGATTTATGGTCATTGGGGACCGATTTTCAACAAGTCGATCTGTGCCTAATGGGTAATTAGGAAATCAAACCCCACCTGTAAATACGAGGGTTGCTATTAATGTATCCGGAATTGGAAACAGTGGTGTTGCTAGACGCCATCTGATATATACATCGTAAAGTTTGGCATTGTTCATTGTATAGGTATTCAGAACGTTTTGTCATACGGACGTAATTTGTGTTGTTTAGTGACTTGAAAATTTCATCTCGGTCAAAAAATTGAACTAACTCATGAGAATTCAATAACGAGATGGAATTATGACCAAATGGTGAAAGATATTAATTTAGAACTCTCTGTTTTAGATAATTGGCTATGTGTGTATAAATTACACTGGGGAACAGAAATTTTGTTGAGTTGGATCTATGACTTGTTTTTGACTAATTTTTCATCTCTGAATTCAAAAATATTCACAGTTTTTCTCTATCACGTCAAGTTCTTAAGCTACAGCATACCCCTCATTTCACCATAAAAGTGAACATACGAAAGGAAATAAGGTGAGATCTGACCAAATAGATTAGAATATTTTATTCATACAGAGGTTAATATATTATTAAAAGTTAAATTGTGTTTATACAAAAAATAAATAAAAGATATTATGGTAAAAATTTCTTCTTGTAGCTTTTCCTGGAGTGTTCAGTTTGTGGACATTCTGGGTTGATGCTCCAACAGTAGTCAGCCATCATGTTCATCACTAACAGCACCAAGATTTTCTGGGAAGTTAGCAAGATGATTATGTAAGAAATGCAGTTTGATGCTCATGTTGCAACCAAGCTTTTTAAAGCTCTCCAAGAGTTGTTGAATAATTTCGATGTAATTCGGGGCTCGTGTATTTCCAAGAAAGTCTTTAAAATGTTTTTATAAGCCAACCAAATTTCAGTGAAATTTTCATCTTTAGCGAGTTGCCGAATCTGCGGACCATCAAATACACCAGCCCTTATTTTTTCATATGATAGACTAGGGAATGCCGAAATGATATACTTAAAGCAGTCCCATTCGTTAGTTTTATATACAAAGGCGGAAATACAATTTTTTTTCTGTGGATTTAAAATGTTTGGATCACCAGGTCTTAGGTCAGATCTTGGCGGCCAGTTCGATTGCACCCAATACTTCTCACGAGCTCTGCTGTCCCACATGCACAAAAAAACAGGGATACTTGGTATACCCGCTTTGCTGGCCAAGAAGGAAACAGACCATTTTAAAGTCAACACAGATGATCTATTGGTGCATGTTATATTGCAACAAGTCAATGACTTTCTTTACGTCGCCATATTCTTCACGCAGAGAAACTGAATGACCTATTGGGACTGAACCGTATAAATTTCCATTATGTAGGAGAACACACTTCAAGCTACGCTTTGAGTTATCTATAAACAATCGCCATTCTGTTGCGTTCTAGTTAGAAATGGCCAATTCTTTCATTAAATCTTCTACGTTCTGGCAATATACAAATCCGTCATTATTTCTGAAGTACTGCCTAAATTCACTTTCTCTGGATCGATAGTAAGTGACTTTAGCTCCTTTGTCAAGCAAATTTTTTCGTGCAGTCTTGATGCTAATAATTCTGATGCTTTTTTGGATAGTCCCAAATCTCGTGTCAAATCGTTTAATTCATGTTGATTGAATCCTTTACGAACAGACTCATTGGAAACTTTGAATTTTTCGTCGGTGGAGTCACTTCGATCTTCACTTGATTCACATTCTTGTATTTCTAAAGAAGGTAATTCTTGAAAAACTGGCACTGGAATATCAGCTGAATGAGGCACAGGGCGTATAGCTGACTGTAAACTAGGGTACTCAATTTTATGTTTGTTTTTCTTCTTGAATCCTGATGTTTTCACTATGAAAAGTAGCAATCACTTAAGTGATCTTTGGGCTCTCGCCAAACCATTGGTATACTAAACGAAAGTTTATTAGGTGTTCTCTTCGTCCAAATTCGTAAACTGTCTATACATTGCTTGCACAGTTATGAGGGGCCCATGATTTATCTTGGTCACCTATTTTCACTTTAAAATAAGCAAAATAGACTTGCCTGACAAATGTACTAATATTAGTCCGTTGAATGGGGATGGTAAAACTGCCACATATATAACAAAATGAATCAGGGCTGTTTAAGCACTTACGACGAGAACCACCAGAGGCGGATATAACGAAAATCTATAGTTGTGTATGTATACTTTGACTTCACTATATCCAAGCGACACAGACCGGCGTGCTTTAGCATCTCATGTGTAACTGACCGAACTAGTTTTGGATGACGCAACGTCACTCACGCCCCCACTCCTAGGTCGAAGAAGGTTCGCCGGTAGGAGAGCAGTAGTGACTTCTGTGATTCGTCAAGCTTAGTCAGATGCGCAACAACTGTAGAGAAAAAACTTGACGTGATAAAAAAAAAACTAAACAAAGTTTTGGAATTAGCATGTCAATTTTCGTATAAAACAGCTTAAATATCGAACTCAACAGAAATTATTTTTCAAATTGTTCCCCAGTGTTATAATTAAATTCTGAGAAAACAAAATATACGATTCTGGGAAAGAGGGGTATTTGCAAGTCGTTTATTGATAAAAATTATAATATTTACATCGGGAAGAATAACATTAAAATGGTTGATCAAATGAAATATTTAGGAGTTATACTTGATTCTCAATTGAAGTTATGTGCTTCGTAGAATATCAGATAACTTAAGTAATTGGTAAAATTTGTTAATATATATTACTATAATTTATCCCCATTTTGGTTATTGTAGCTCTTTGTTGTTAGGTTGCAATACAAATGAAATAGATTGCAAATTTTTCAAAATATGCTGTTATGGTAATGCGAATTATTTTGCATGGTGTTCTGTATGGTATAGTATTCAGTATTCTAATATTCTATTCAAGTATTCTATTCAAGTATTCTAAATAAGGAATATTATTATTCTCATCGACTTGGTATCACTTTCTCAGCTCAAAAAGCTGGAAACCATAAACCGATTCCTCCTTCGCGATGTTGAAGTTCGGCTCGGAGCCTGGGGATAAATTTCATTATAACCCAGTATTCCGTTGGCATTAAGACAAAAATTTTCGAACCTTGTGGCAGGTTTGCAACAATATAGCCCGTTGTCCCATTTTTATGATATTTCTATTTAGTCCGCAATTTGTTAAACTTTTGGAGAACCTGTGGCTCACCAATTCCTCTGCGGAAATTACAACAGGTTCGACCGTTTCGAACCGGTTTATGTATATTATGAGACAGTGGTATGGCAATATCAATAATTGTTCCCCACTTTTCTTTTTTATTTCTTAAGACTATGTCTGGTCTATTGTAGTCGACAGCCCTATCAGTTATTATCGGTCTATCCCAGTACAGCAGCATATCGTCAGACTCCAGAACAGCTTGAGGACTGTATTTATAATACGGCGGGGTAGATGTTGGTAAAAGACCATAATTAAGTGCCAGTTTTTGGTGGATTATTTTAGCAAGCTGATTATGCCTTCCTAAATATGACCTTTCCAGAGAAAGTGAATTTAGACAGTACTTCAGAAATAATGACGGTTTTCTGCTAAAGTAGGACATTCACCAATAACGTGCTCAACAGTATCCCCTATTTTACCACATTTTCAACATACATCTTCAGTGTTTTCTTTAAGGATATATTTTTTGTAATTATTAGTTTTGATGACCTTATCCTGGATAGCAATAACAAAACCCTCAGTTTCCGGATAGAGTTGATTCTCGTCTAACCAGAGCAGAGAAGTTTTCTTATCAATAGTATTGCCATTTAATAATTCTACATATCTGGATGGATTGATTTATGTTCCCAGAGATTTATGTTGTTTTGTATTGTCCCTGTTTCGATAGTGTAGTTTGCATGGCTCAGTTTTAGTGGTGTATAATTGTGATCAAACTGAGTTGCGAGTCTCATAAGTTGATCTTTCGAATTTAGAAAATGTTGGCGAAGCTTCTTTTTCTGACTAAGACATAATTCTTTGATATTAATAAGCCCTCTACCTCCATATTTTCGAGGAATGTATAATCTCAACAAAGAAGAATTGGTATTGGATTATCTCAATCAAAGTTAACACCTCTAAAACACTGCATATCACTGAACTTAAAGAGAGTTACCACTACACACCGAATCACTTTTTTTAAAGTTCTCGACGCATGTTTCGCTAACTATGTTAGCATCATCACGAGATGATTAAATTGTCTTAAAAAAACCATTCGCCGTTTAGTGGTAAATCTCTTTGGGTTTAGTGTTTTACACCGAAGGTTCCAATAGAAAAATTGATGTATATCACTTGTTTAGTGAATTCAATCATGGACATCGTTCGTTTACAGACGAATTTAAAGAATGTCATCCAAAATTGGTTATTGTGACCAGAAAACGTCGATACTGGGTGAGCACTGATAAAGCAATATAGTCAGGTGACATACCGTGAGATTGAGGTATCTTTGGGCATTAGGGCGCAAGATTTAGCCGTGTGAAAAAGATTTCTGCACGTTGGATTTCGCATAATTTCACAATCGCTCAAAAATGGCTCGTGCCAATTGGTACAAAGAGATGCCCAAAAAATAAATTACGGTCTGTCAAAAACAATGTATAACATCTATACAGGTAAAACTAAACTTGAAGAGATTTACCACTAAACACCAAAACGCTTTTTTGATCTGCTCGACGCACGTTTCGCTAACCATGTTAGCATCATCAGGAGAAGATTAAATCAGTCAAAACATCGAACTGATGGGTCATCCACCGTACAGTCCTGATTTGGCACCCAATAATTTCTTTTTGTTCCCGTCCTTGAACAATAAGCTATGTAGTCAACGATTTTCAACGCTAGAAGGGGCGATTGATGCGTTCAAAATGTGTGTTTTGGAGATACCTCAATCGGAATCAAAAAAGTGCTATGAAAGTTGGTACAAACGTATATAAAAGTGTATCGATCATCGCGGAGAAGATTCTCAAAAACAATAAAACCATTATAAAAATATTTGTTTTTATTTATTATTTCGGATACTTAAATATCAACCCTCGTATCTAAACGATTTACTACTGTATTTGTCACTTGGACTGGCTCTGATCTCTGACCACCGAACATCGATTGTAGCAATTACAGTCGTTTACAGAACGACATTATTGTAAAGTGAAATAACATCCAGTCGTTTTTAGTACTGCCTCGAAGACATTTACCAATAAACATCAAATCACTTTTTTTTTTTAACTTCTCGACCCGCTCTTCGTTAACCGTGTTAGCATCATCAGGAGTTGATTCAATCTAGAACAGGGTGGCGCAAAATAAGGTTCTTAGTTTGTTCGCTCTGTAAAATACGAGGGAAACATAATAAACCATCTACACAACAAATGAAAGTTTTATTCTAGATATTGTTTTTATTACACATGAAAAATGAAACACACAAAATCGTATAGATTCAAAACTACAAAGAACTAAAAATCACTTTGATTTAATTGTGATTGAAAAAGTGAATTATTTGTCAAAAATATGTATCTTATTTTCTGCCACCTTATAATATTTAATTCAGTAGTGAATTGATTCATTCTGTAGAAATTTTATTTAGGGGTTTTCACATGATGGGGAATGAGGTGTTTATAGGCATGTACACTCAACACTAGGGGCTATAAGATGAGGTATTATTGCTTCCTTTGGAAATATATCATCTCATTTTTATTTCATGTTATATAGCAACGCAGCATTGTATTTAATTATGACAATAATGATTTCTACATTTATCAGTTAAATATGAATGGTTTAAGGTAATCATTTTGAGCCCAACTTGTGTAATTGATTTATTAATAGATCTATTGATAGACCTGTTAATATACCTATTAATAGGTCTATTAATAGACCTGTTAATAGACCTATTAATAGACCTATTAATAGACCTATTCATAGACCTGTTAATATACCTATTAGCAATCCTATTTAATAGATCTATTAATAGACCTATTAGAAGACCTATTAATAGACCTATTAATAGACCTATTAATATACCTAGTAATAGACCTATTAATAGACCTATTAATAGACCTATTAGTAGATCTATTATATGTAAAACCTAATATATTATTGTAAAGGATCGAATAAAACACAGGGTTTTAGGTAAACATGCGGCAAAAATTAAAGGGGTTATTCATTGACTTATTCTAAGAATATTTTGTTGTATGATGATTTTTGAAAACCCCTTTATTTCGAAGATACAGGGTGAACAAAATTTACGACATTAACAACATTTTATTATCAAAAAGTACATGTAAAGTTGCTCAATCTACACTAAATGTTCGAAATAACTTCCTCCAGCCTTGATACAAGCATTCAATCTTCTCGTCATAGACTGCCGAACTCTTTCAAACACACCAGGCTCGTTTCTAATTGTGTTACATCCAATTATCTGATTTCTCAAATCATCCAGATTCTTCAATGGAGTAGCGTAAACTAATGACTTCAGATATCTCCAGAAGAAATAATCCCTGGGGTTTAAGTCCGGGGATCGAGCAGGCCATGCGTGTGACCCACTTCGACCAATTCAGCGATATCCGTATGTTGCTGTTAAAAAATCACGAGCAACCAAACTGAAATGTGGAGGTGCACCATCTTGCATAAATCACATTTTTATGCCTTGTTGCCAATGGTACATCTTCCAGAAACTCAGGCAGCGTTGCTTTCAAAAAGTTGCGATACACCTCGCCAGTAAGTCTTTGTGATAGAAATACCGGTCCAATTAGATAGTCACCTACAATTCCAACCCAAACATTCAACGAGAATTGATGTTGAAAACTATCTTCGCATACCTCATGCGGATTTTCATCTGCCCACACATGGTTATTATGAAAATTCCTTATTGCGTTTCTTTCGAAAGTGGCTTCATCGGTGAAAAGAATTTGTGTCAGGAATAGAGGGATGCGAAGTAAAGTTTGCAATATCCGTTGACATAATGCAATACGTGGAGGAAAATCAACAGGTAGTAGTGCCTGAACGCGTTGAATGTGGTATGGATACAACAAATTGTCCTTAAGAATTGTTCAAATTGTCCAGAGACTCACATTCAAAGTATTTGCAATTTTTCGCGTAGAACTACCAGGCTCTTCCGTTATTATGTCCAGCACGTTCTGTTCCAATTGTACCGTTCTTACAATCAGTGATCTTCCTGACCCTTCAGTTCATTTCAATGTGCCTGTTTCACGAAGACGTCGATGAATGTTTTCGAAGATTTTTCGGTCGGGGACATTACGGGCTGGAAATCGTTCATTGTACAATCGCCTAGCTTGTAATACATTGCCATCAGCAAGTCCATACATGAAGAGCATGTCAGTCATTTCGGCGTTTGTATACATTATAATAGAGGATTTCACTCACTATTTAAGACACGTCAAACAGCCAAACGTCACTCAATCTATGTAAACAAATGCGACCGATGAAATCCACTTACTAGATAAAACAGCCGTTCCAAGTGATCGAGATCGAAAAAACAATTTTTTGTACTTGATAAACTCATTGACGTACACCCTACTTTTATTTACAGTAATGATTTCAACAAATATCGAATATGGTTGTCGCAAATTTTGTTCGCCCTGTATCTTCGGGTTATTCAAAAATCATCATAGAACAAAATATTCTTAGAATAGGACAAGGAATAACCACTTGCATTTTTGCCGCATGTTTACCTAACACCCTATATATCTTGAAAAAATTATACCTTTAATATGCTAGTAGTCTTTAGTAGACCTATTGATAGACCTATTAATAGACTTATTAATAGACACATTAATAGACCTATTAATAGACCTATTATATGTAATATGTAATATATAATTATAATTTTATTTTCATCCATTTTCCCAGCCAAGCTGGATTTTAAATAAAGTGCGGGCCGTAGCCAAAACAACTTCATTCTTCCAAAAATTTTCGGGCGATGCGAGTGATATTAAGGATTATCGCCCTCTGCATTATTTTAAACAGATTTTCTTCTAGTCCCAGAAATTTGATGTTTTTTTTTCAGATTCTTTAATATAATGCCAGTTTTGAAATTATCAATGGCACATGGACCTGGTTCCACTTCCATATCCGTTTTATTTCTAACTTGAGGTCTATATATTTTTGCACTTTTTCTACAGCAGTCTTTTGAATGTTGTGTGTGTTTGGAACAGCTAGGTCCATTAGGGATGCTGTTTTCTTCTTTTTGTCCACCAATATAATATCTGGCCTATTACAGTAACGGTTTTGTCGTTATTATTGTTCGGTATAACCTGAAATCGGTTGAATCTAGTACCGCCTCCGGGGTCTATTTATAATAAGAAACTCGCTCTGTTATAAGGTTATTACAACTTGCAAGCTCCTGGTGGACTATACTGGCCATCTGATTATGACGGTGAAGATAATCCGTCTAGGAGAGTCTACCACATGCTCCTACAATATGTTGGCATATAGCGATATATACACACGATGGCATATAGCGGGCATTCGATCATGCTTCGATGGAAATATGTTCTTAAACTGGTTACTTGTTTTTCGTGTAGATTACATATAGTTATAATTCCTCTCCCTCCTTCAATTCTCGGTAATATAAGTCGCGTTTGACTATTGTGCGGGCGATGTTTCCTACATTTGGTTAGTGTAGTTCTAGTGATTCGTTGTAGCCCTTCGATATCTGTGTTTGACCAAGATATAATTCCAAATGAATATGTCAAGGCTGATATAGCAAAAGTGTTTATAGCTTTTACAATATTTCTACTGTCTAGGTCAGACCTGCATATGCTTTCAAGTCTGGACGTGAATTATTTACTTAATGTTTCCTTAATGAGTTTATGCTCAACTCTCTTAGACTGTTGTATTCCCAGATATTTATATACTTCGCCCTCCTGCATTGGCTCTATATATTCTTGTTCTGCAGTGACAAGCCCTTTTATCTCTAACTTAGATCCCCTCTTATGTTAATGGTTCTGCATTTATCTAATCCAAGGTGCATGTTAATATCAGCTGTAAATTTCTCCACTATCTGAATGAGTTGTTGCAATTTCGATGGCGATGATGCATACAATTTTAAATCATCCATGTACAGCAGGTGTAATACAATTTGATTTTGGAATTTGTATCCGATTTGCGTCCTTTTAATCAGATTGGAGAGTGGATTCAATTCCAGGCAAAACCACAGAGGGCTCAGCGAATCCCCCTGAAATATGCCGTTTGTCACCCTGATTGCTTCAGTCCTGGTCGTACTTCCATTTTGCTAAAAATGAATAGTGGTGCGCAATTCTTTTATCAGTACTTGAAGTGTGTTTATTAAAGCTTGATGAACTTTGTATATTGTTAATAACTTAATTGGCCGAGAGTGTGGAATCGAGTCGAAGGCCTTCTGATAATCAATATAACAGCATGATAAATTTCGATTTTTCTTACGAGCCTATTTCATTATAAGGTTCAGGTAAGGTTTTCATACTTAGTGGTTTTCTCCAACTCGGTTTTAATTAATGTTCACGAGGCCTCTGCCTCCCAACTTTCTTGGAATGTGCAGTCGCTTTATAGATGAATTTGGATGCAGACATCGGAATTTTGTCAATGTTCGACGTGTTAATCTATCCAGTTCATCAAGGTCTGTTTCTGACCATTTAACAATACCAAAGGAATAGGTCAGAGTTGGCACTGCCCATCCATTGATCATTCTAATCAGGTTTCCACTGTTCAGCTTGGTATTTAAAAGTTTTGTAAGTCTCTATTCGTACATAGTAGAAAAGTCTTTCTTTAGCTGGATATGGTTAAATTTCTCGTTTTGAGGTATACCTAAATATTTATAGGATTTTTCTGGTACCAGTTATTGAATGTTATAGTGTGTTGAATGTTGATTATTGACTATTCCTTTCTGAATGCTAATGGTAGAGCATTAACAAGTCCGAATGACTTCTTGATATCCTTACTATATTCTTCGACCATTTTTATTAAGGAGTTTAGTTTTTCTCTAGTTTCTCCATAGAGTTTAAGGTCATACATATATAGTAGGTGCGAGAGCTTTCGTGGATTCCTCATGTTTAGTTTATAATTATTATTATAAAGGATCGAATAAAATGTCTTGAAAAAAATTATATCTTTATAATTTAGTAGTTTTTAATACACCTATTGATAGATCTATTAATAGATGACCTAACCTAACCTAACCTAATACTGTTCATTCTGAATTCAGCATATTAGCCTAGGCTGGTCGATATTACAATGCTAAAATGAGAAAGTATTTGACCTCCTCTTACTTAGCATAAGATTTTTCGAACAATGTGGTATATCTGCAAGAGTATTGCACGTTGTCCTACTATGGCAATCGATTTTAAGATATCAAAATTTCTCAGGATTTTTGAAAATGTTTTACTTCTAAGCTTTGGGCAGATATAACGAAAGGCATCTCTACCTTATGCAGTTTTCGCTGGTTTTTTAAATTGTATGCCAGGTTTTCATACTTAGTGGTTTTCTCCAACTCGGTTTTCCTGATATTATGAGAGAGTGGCACTGCGATGTCAATTATAAAAGCCATTTTCTCCTTTTTACTAATTAGAACAATGTCTGGTCTATTATAATCGACCGTTCGATCTGTTGTGATTGGTCCATCCCAGTATATAACTGAATCAGATGATTTCAGTGTGGGAAAATGTGAGTACTTATAACATATACTTTTCGCCAGCTGATTATGCCTAAATAAGCCTTAAGGGCAAGAACTCCACCAACACACACTGTTTAATCGTTTCCCCCACTGTACAGCACTTTCTGCATCAGACCTAAAATATTATTATATATAAAGGATCGAATAAAATATGTCTTGAAATAAATTATATCTTTAATATGCTGCGCGCTTACAATCACGAACGCTTTGTGGCAACATTCAGAGGAATAAAAGAAAACGTCTAGAAAAAGGCCGAGCTCAAATGAAAATAATTAAGTATAAATGTCATTCTTTCCATAATCTTCCAGTATACCATTTTCAAGCTATTCTGAGGTCCGTTATTCCCCAACCTTAGACAACAAAAACCCGCATAAAACAATCAGTACTTTCTATAACTCTCTTCCGTTTCTCTGGTAAAACTTATGTTTATCTTCGGGAACAAAAAGGTATCGCAAGGTGATAAATCAGGGCTATTAGACTCAATTCGATAATTTTTTTCTACTACGTAAGATAACGCGACGATTTTAAATCTCAAGGCTGTAATGACTAGCTGACTTCAAAAGTCAATGCAATATATATATATATATATATATATATATATATATATATATATATATATATATATATATATATATATATATATACCGTGTGTCCCAGCCAAATGGAATAAATTCGTTAATAAATAAATGGAGGCGTGTGATGATAAATAAATCTAATCCTGAAACAGTAAATAAGTCCTGGGAATTCTAGAAAAGACTATCTCTAAAATTCCCTCTAACCATGTAAAAATCCTATTGGGTGATTTCAACGCCCAGCTAGGAAAAGAAAAAAAGTACAGGAAAACAGTCGGCAGTTTTCCCGCTCATAAATGGACTAACCATAATGGTAGAAGATTGGTTGAACTATGTTCGCAGTTTAATCTAAAAATAATGTCAACCCATTTTAAGAAGAAAATATCAAAACAAAAGACCTGGAGGTGCCCAAACACGTACATGGGTGAATTTCAAATTGACCATGTTGCCATTTCGTACCCCAATTATAAAGAGATTTTGAATGTTCAAGTTCTACCAAAGTTTGACCCAACGAAAATAAAACCAGCCCTAACAACTTAATGAAATAGAAAAAGATTTCCAAAAACATAACACCCGAAACATTTACAAAACATTTAAAACTAAATTAACAGGCTATCAACCGCAAAGTCTTTGCTTCCAAAAGGAATAAAGGGACAATTAGCTCTAAATAAACAAGATAATTGCAAAGAACTTGCGAAATATTTTGAACAAATACTAAACTGTCCTGAGCCCTTAAACAAATTAGCAGCACTAAAACCTAAACAAACAAACCCAGATTCATTACCACCGAATGAAGATGAAATAATTAGGCAAATCAAGCGGTTTAAAAATAACAAAGCTTCTGGTGAAGATGGAATCACTGCGGAACTTTTGAAATCCGCTGGTCCAGGTACAATGAGGGAAATAACCAAAATTCTACAAGAAGTTTGGCGAACCGAACGGATTCCGGAAGATTGGAAAGATGCTCTAATCCATCCACTACATAAGAAAGGAGATAGAACGGATGTAAACAACTATAGAGGTATATCTCTTCTCCCAGTTTGTTACAAGATTCTATCTCAATGTCTACTAGACAGAGCACAGGGATAGTTAGAATCTAATATTGGTGAATATCAAGCAGGTTTTCGACCGGGCAGATCCTGCCCTGAACAGATCCTGAATCTAAAGTTGATCCTAAGACATCAAAAGCTGTACAATAAAAATCTCGTCTGTACATTTGTGGATTTCAAAAAAGCATATGATTCTATTGACCGCGAATGTTTATTCCGAATCTTGAAAGAACAAGGACTAGATCTGAAAACGCTGGCAATTATTAAAGCAACGTTAACTAACACAAGGTCAAAAGTTAAATTCATGGGTAACATCTCAGAGCCCTTCGAAATTAAAACTGGAGTTAGACAAGGGTATGGACCCTCACCACTCTTATTTAACTGTGTTCTAGAAAAAGTGATACAGGAGTGGCGTGAAAAAAGTCGGCCCTGAATATTGACCAGCCCATTAAACTGGGGAGAACCAACATCAAAATTGATTGTCTGGCATTTGCTGATGATCTAGCAATTTTAGCTCAAGATGTATTAACGGCACAGAAACAGATTGAAATCCTAAAAGAAACAACAGAAAGGGTAGGACTCCAAATTTCCTTTGAAAAGACACAATACATAACCAGCAACAGACTAAGAACACCATTTCTAAAAACAAAATATGGTAACATCAGACGAGTCTCTCAATTCGAATATTTGGGTGAAATAATCATGGAAAATGGGTTGGAAAAAGCGGCCAATAAGGGTAGATGTCAAAAAATGGAAACGGCATTGAGACTTACACAAAATATTTACAACAAAAAATGCCTATCTAAAAACACAAAACTGAGACATTACAACACAGTTATTAAGCCAGAATGTCTATATGCTGCAGAAACGCTCATTTTGAGTAGAAAAAGGGACATCGAGGACATTGAAAAGAAGGAAAGAAAAATCATAAGAAAAATCCTAGGCCCCAAACAAATAAATAGCACAACATACCGACTTCGAGAAAACCAAGAAATCAAACAATACACAGATATACATAGCGATATGAGAAAAAGAAAACTTAAGTTTTACGGACACATAAAACGGATGAATCCGAGTAGACTAACTAGACAAATAGTCGAATTTTATGAAAATAGGACTAGAGCTAAAGTAGAAATAATTAAATCGATTGCTGCAATTAAAGAGGACCTAAGATCAGCAAATATTACACAAAGTGAAATTCAGGATAGAGGCTGTTTCAGACACAAGGTTAACGTTTGGAAGGTTGGCCAGAGAGAAAAATGTAGGAAGACTGGAACAACTTGGTCTGACGAAAGGAAAAAAGCTCATAGCGAAAGTATGAAGTTAGTATGGGCGCAAAGGAAAGCTAACAACAAACGCCTCTAATTGTACTTCGCGTGGTCCACTATATATATATATATATATATATATATATATATATATATATATATATATATATATATATATATATATATATATATATATATATATATATATATTTATATATAAACTTTTTTCTCGTTGGCAAAAGTGTGTTGATTATGTTTTTTTTTCGATTATAATAGTTTTATCTGAACTAAAATATATGAATTTCAATTTCATAGTAAAGACAAAACTTTATTAATCGAAATAAAAAGCATTATAATCAACACACTTTTGCCAACGAGAAAAAAGTTTTTTTGTTGCCGGTTGCTTAAAAGAGTCCTAGAGGCGATGAAGTCGTTGAAGGCAGTTTTTCCGTTTTTAAAGCATTTCTCGCACAAGAAGTTCTTGAGATGCTTAAAAAAGCGGCAATCGGTAGGCGAGAAGTCGGGCGAGTATGGCAGCTGGTGGAGTGTTACGTAGTCCAACTCATGCAGCTTTTGTCGGGTGATCATTGAAACTTGTGGCCGAGCGTTATCATGGAGGAGAATTGACCCCTTCTTGTTGACAAAGACTGGGCTCATGCGCGACAGTTTTTGATATATTTCATCGAGTTTTTCTGGGGGTACTTCTCGGCAGTTTTCGGCCTAGTTTGAACTGGAACAATTAAAATGTGTGAATTTGTTTTTTGTCCATGTGTGAACTCAGCAACGTCACGTTTCCAAATTAAAAAAAATCCGAATATTTCTGAAGATTTGGGGGAAAAACCGAATTTTCGCAGTTTGATTTTTTTTCGATTCAGATTATATTTGAAGAGATATGTAAAAATAAATTTTGTCCATTTTTATAGGCACTTTTTCTCCTATACAAGGTGGTGTAATTAGATTTTTTATTCGACGTTTCGTCTTTTCTCGACCATCATCAACTTTTTTAAATAGTAGAAAAAATTTATTTCATGTTTGATTAATTCTACTATATATATATATATATATATATATATATATATATACGAAAACCAGTTATTAAAAACAGAATACACAGAATATATAATAATAATAGCATAACAAATAAACCTAAAAATGAAAATTATATACCACTATCATACATACCAGAAATAAATAATAAAATAAAAGAGTTAAAATAGAGAAAAAATAAAAAGTAAACATAGTAGAAATACCCAATAATAACACTAAACAAATATATTTAGAAAATTAAAACCGCCAAAACCATTAAAAACACCAAATGGAAATGGACGTTTTGAAGTGGGTGAAACGGACGTTCAAAGATTCCGTTACATAGATAGATACAGATGAAGCTAATAAAAGCCGGTTAAAAACCGAATAAATGAACATAATAAAGCATTAGAAATGTAGAACCAAACGTAACTGCCCTTTTAAAACATGCCTTAGATAATAAATACAACTTTGATTTTATATATATATATATATATATATATATATATATATATATATATATATATATATATATATATATATATATATATATATATACAGATACATTCAATTATATTGATAAGATAATTTCAGTTATGTATATAATGACATTATTAAATAATAAATTTCCATACATTTTTTTTTTGCATTTAATACTATTACAAGTGAAAAATTCAGAATTGTTAGCTTAAATAAAAAAATATAAAGGTAACAAATTTGTAAAATATGTCAAATTCAAAAATGTATCAACTGAAAATTAGATGGAATATCATATTTCATTTAAAAAAATTTAGAAAATTAATTGTTCAATAAAAATTGGTGAGTTTTTTAATATGAATTCGTATTGTTTATAAGCGATGTATATATATATATATATATATATATATATATATATATATATATATATATATATATATATATATATATTGTCAGAAGGTTTTATTCCCAGTTATATGAAGATCAGAGCCAGTCAGGGACAGCAATACCCACGGAAGAACAATATATAATACCAGATATCCTAGTGGAGGAAGTAACAAATGCTATAGAATTGATGAAGAACGGCAAGGCTCCAGGAAAGGATAGTGTAACTGTCGAAATGCTAAAAGCTGGTGGTCGGACGTTACATAAAACACTGGCAAAATTATACTCAAAATGCCTCAAAGAACAAAAAGTACCTGACTTATGGAAAAATGCAGAAGTGATCCTTTTACATAAAAAAGGAGCACAGGAAGATTTAAAGAACTACCGTCCAATAAGCCTCCTATCAGTGATGTACAAAGTTTTCACTAAGATAATTTCTAAAAGAATATTAAAAAAACTGAATGACGCACAACCAAGAGAACAAGCAGGATTCAGAAGTGGATTCAGTACAATGGATCACATCCAGGTTGTACAGCAGATCATAGAAAGGCACAACGAATACACCATACCACTGTGCTTGGCTTTTATCGACTACGAAAAAGCATTTGATTCCATCTCAAAGCATGCGATAATGGATGCACTGCTTAGCCAAGGTGTAGAGAGAGCCTATGTAAACCTATTAGAATCGGTATATGATGGAGCTACAGCCACAATTCACCTTGATGATCTTGAAGTGGGAATTAATATAGAATGAGGTGTACGGCAGGGTGACGCAATATCGCCTATTTTTTTCTCGGCTGGCCTTGAAGAAGTATTCCGTAAACTGGATTGGGAACAGGATGGGGTAAAGATCAATGGTGCAAACTTAAACCATCTTAGATTTGCAGATGATATTATTCTCGGGACCTCCTCAAGACCCAGAGGAGCTGCAAAGACGCATACAAGAACTGCAAAGGGCTGGCGAACCATTTGGCTTGAAAATAAACCTGAAAAAGAGTCAGGTTATGTTCAATAACTTCGCTCAGGACAGAAGAATTTCAGTTTTAGGAAGGGATTTAGAGATTGTGGACAGCTTTGTATATCTTGGGCAGAGGATTTCCATGGAGGGGAATACCGCCCGGGAGGTGGAACGGCGTGTTAAATGTGGCTGGCAGGCATTTGGAAGGCTCAACATAGTGTTTAAGAGCAAACTCCCACTTTGCCTGAAAAGAAAAGTATTCGATCAGTGCGTTCTACCCGTTATGACATACGGAAGTGAAACCTGGACACTCACATCGCAATCAATTCAAAAACTTCGGGTGGCACAGAGGGGAATGG